>JABYQE010000016.1:0-286544 GCA_022376435.1 Amylocystis lapponica
CCGGGATATATCATGCTACAACACCGACTTACGCTGCAGAGGGCGACGGTGACGGCGAGAATTTGGGTGAAGGTGTGGGTGTGGGCGTGGGCGTCGGGCCGGGAGTCGTAGAGGGCGTCGCGAGATCAGCATTTCCAGACGATCTTGGCGGGGTGTTCGTGGGGGTAATACCATCTGTAGGACCCGCGGAAGAGTCGGGTACACTGGACGAAGATGCACTTAGCGAGGGCGACACCGCAGAAAAGCTCGACGATGTCTGCGACGGAGAGAACGAACTTCCCGTTCTACGAAGATATGAGATATCGTTGAGATCTCTGGTGAATACATTTCAGAAATAAGGGCGTCTCACGGAGAGGAGACGGATGCGGATCCCGAGATAGATGCGGACATGGAGAATGACAGGCTGTCGCTTGCACTGGCGGAAATTGATCCAGAGCTAGAGGTGGCAGATGCAGACACCGAAGGCGTCGTTGACACAGAGCTGAATTCCGAGGAATTGAAGCCAGATTGGGAAGAGCTCGGACTCGGAGATGGTGCGCTACTGGACGATCCATCCACCAGCTCCAGTGGACCCCCGCTGCCACTGGGAACCGAGGCTGAGAAAGTGCTTGAAGCCGCAACAGAGCTCGACAGAGGCGCCGACGAAGAGATAGAATCTGCTACAGCGCGTGCCTGCGCTGCAGGACGGCCTGAGGAAGTACCGAGTGATGTTAGTTAAGATGTTGGAGGCTCAGGGATGACTGAATGAGTCTATGAACAGGTCGCAATTGAAATAAGTGCCCAGCGTGACGTCGGAAATTGGGCCACTCACTACCTGGAGCGTCAGAACGAGATACAAAGAGAGACTCATTGCGCTCGCGCCTAGAAGAAGAAGCCCATATTAAAGGAGGCATACGGAAAACGAGGCACGTCCTGGTGGTGGAAAAGAACGAGAATACGACCGACGAGCACCATCGTAGGGCGCTGGGTCACGTATATGTGTGTACCTGGGAGGCGCTGCTGGCTGAAATCTGTGATGGTCGCCGTCGTCGATTATGATGTCCTTCAAGCCGAGACTCTCAAAACGGTTTCCGCCGCCAGACCCCGAGCTCGACCTGAGGCGAAATGCATTACATTAATGCTTCATTCAGAGAGGAATTACATAGAGGTAGAATGGAACTCTAGGCTCTGCATGCAGAGGTGCCCTGAGCAATCTCGGAAGGGATGTACACAGCATCAAGGGGGCGGGTACGACGAGTGTCCGCGATCTTGATCGCGGATCAATCGCGTCCCACGTGAGTCGTGTCTATTATGTCAGCCAGCGCAACACGGTGCTACCGGACTGCCTCTGCCATCACGGCGTTCAAGTTCCTCCCTCTTGAGAATGTTTCCGACTGTTAGCGAGCCCTGCTATTGCCACTCCAATTCTTCATGCGCCGCAACTTCTTGTCGCACCGCGCCACCTCGGGTTCTATGACATCTCATGGTTCTCATCAACTACCTGGGTGCACTGCTTTCTACTTGACAGATATCGATCACAGGCAAGACAGGGCCACGCGATTGTATGAAGATATGTAGTGAGCCCCCCCCGCCCTCGACGTGGTTTCTCACATTCTCACAGGTGACCCGGGCCCGTGTGTACGCGTTGTATTCTGGGCTAGGGTACGAAATGACTTGTGAACCCAACCCTGGGACTTGTGGAATACCTCGTATTTGATCTCCTTGCTTGGTATGTATAACGCTATCGCCAGTGTCAATTTTCAAATAATGTTGCCAGATCTGTCGCGAAAGCGTCACACTGAATCGTTCGAGATCATAAACTGGATCTCTCCATGACCGTTCTCCCACGCTGTTCAGTCGATGCTAACCTAGTATGATGCAGAGGCCCATACAATGTCCTGTGCGCCCTCCAGACATTGTGGAATACCGCTTATCGCACGATCTAAGCTGACAGTATTACATCCATCTCAGTCACCACCAACCTCCGTGGGCGCTCACACGTCCCCAGATGTGGTATCCTGGGCCTCCTCCGACCACAGTTCGGCAACCACCCCAGAAGCGTTCTCGAGACCCACTATGTATGCCGCGGTAGGAAACCAACGAGCCGCCTATGCCGAGGAGTGCACCGATATGCCTATATGTGCCCGCTGCTGCCGTACAGTGCCCACGCACCCTTCTCAGACGGGATCCCTTCCGCGCCTATGCCTTTTCGTGTCCCAGGTTCGCACTGTATCGCCGCCAGTCTAAGAACCCCACATACGGCCCACGCGCCTCGCTGTCTTCTGTCCAGCATCCACTGACACATCGCACCGCGCATGAAGCGTGTATTCTAGAATGTGTGCATCGAAGGGCCACAGGACACCAGAATCCTCTCCGAGCAGTGGCGGGCGCATGGGCGTGAGGAACAGGGTGTGCGCGTATTGTATGGGGCACATGCACGAGACAATCGCAACGCCTCCGCCGACGCACGCGGAGGGTGGAAACGCGTGCCCTTCGGCGGTTCTCGTCCCCCGACGGCGCCAAACCAGGCGGGCGGCCCCTTGCTAACCGTCCTAAGTACACGCCAGACCACGGTGCCGGCGGTAGCATCCTCCGGTTTGGACACCGAGGCATCAGGCCTCAGGAGTACCTCAGGGCTGCATGGATTCTCCGGGGAGTGTTGATTGAGGCCGTGTACGTACGTATGTGCGAGCAGCGCTCGAAGGATAACCCAGAATCTAGGAGGCGAGGAGACCCCCGCACCGAGCGGTTAGAAGCACGGAAGGTGGTGAGCGGTGCGGAAATCGGAGGTTTTGTCAGGTACGTCTTGGTCTGCTGAAGAATTCGGGACACAAGGAACTGGCCATGTTGACATGTGGGGAACGGGACATCTTGTGTGACCCGGTGCGAGCTAACGCTATAAGGCCGGGCAGTTTCCGGTTCCTTAAACCTCCGTATCTGGATCTGAGGCCACAGCGCGCTCCGAAACGCATGCACTTGGTTCTGCGGACTGATGCGTGAGCGGGTTTCGAGGCGACAGGGAAGCCTCCTCAATTGCGGACTTAATACTAACGTTGGTAAGGAATCACGCGCCTGCTCCTCAGTTTTGTATGCGCGGTCCCTGACCTGTCAGTTTAAATGCTGCAATTGTATGGCATTTACGACATCGCGCACGAGAGGGGACACTTCACATTCAGTGGTCCTCGGCCATACTATCGGTCTGTCCGATCGGTCTCAAATATGACATCAGTCACGAGTCGGCTAGTTGTGTAATGAAGCTTTACCTGTCAGACAAGCAGGACGCTGCGGCCGAGTAACAACACCCAGCGGGCGACTTTTGGGAAAGAAGAGAAGCAACTTGCCGCCCGGACCTGGTGGATGTGGACTGCCCGGGATGCCCTTGCCATGTATACACATATGGGCGCAATAATAGACGGCAGGGTCCCGATGATACCTGGATGTTGCGGAAGAGCGGAAAGGATGGTGCGATATCAGGCCCATAACGGGTACGGCACGATTACATTCCATCCGAACTGAGCTCGAGCTCGTAGAGTCATCGATGTAGCCTTTGCTGAATCGCCAGGTACGCGCGGAAATCTATAATTGAAGAGGTTCAGCTTAGTGTGTCAACAAGTACTGTCGCAAAGGTGAGGGTGCCCAACGAACCAGCGACGAGATATCTGTCCTCAGATGACCAGATTATGCTGTTCTGGCATTGGCTTCTATGCGATGGGGGGGCCGGAGTCATACGTCTCTTGGAAGGCACCGCGAGAATGCGGAGACAGGTGCAGAAGAGATAGCTCCGAAGAACAATGTCGAGTTCCGTGCGTTATCGAATGATCCATCCGGCTGCGGCCGCTCGACGTAAAGAGAACATGGATCTGGATGAGTACATGTGCGCGTGAAGCACTGGCAACGCAAGAATGAGTGCGCGGTACGTCTAGAGGCATGCGCACTCTAGCGTTCGCGTCCACGATGGAACGCGTAAATAGGGCAGTAACCACGAATAGCACGTTGGACAGGAGCGGCCGGATCGCGTGGAGAATATGAACATATGCAAAGCAGTCTTGCGAGGAGGCTCGCTCGTCAAGTCCTCGTGGACGGCTCGTCTAGAACAGGACGACGCTTCTCGGATGTGAGATACCAGCGCCGTGGGGATGAAAAGGTACGAGGATGGCAACGAGCCGTGAACAAGCCATGCGCGCGCCGGATTTGTCGTTCCCAGAATTACGCCATGAAGGTTCTACTTGGAAACGCGCCGAGCTAGTATCGCGTTGGGCGCTTCTAGCTGGGCACGATTCCGAGAGAAAGTCTGAGGCGGTGTGCGTACGTGTTGGGGTGGATCGGAGGGGAGTGGGTGGCTGGAAGGAGAGCATGCCGGAGGACGAAGAGGCGGGTCGCCACGCGATGGTCGCGAGATTGACGGAGGAGCGATGTGCCGAAGCGACGTTGTCCCGAAAAGGAAGTGTGCACGGACATAATGGGGGATCTCCATTCCGGGCTGTGGAACATTCCAATGGACGTCGACCGTCGCGTGTCTAAGTCTCAGCCTAGCAGTCCTCAGTCTAGGGCCGTCGTGGCCGTCCCCACCCTCCCGGCGTCGTCCACGTCGTTGCAGCCGCCATCCTCACGCTGCGTCCGCCGACGACCGCGGAGAGCACCGCAAGTTCAGAGCACCGCAAGTTCAGAGCCCCGAGCGCAACCTTCCGGACGAGCGAGCGGACGGCAGTCGAGCGGCATCTGGAATTCTCGAAAGGTGCATTCCTTCTTCTCACACAGCTCTTTTCTCCGCCTGAGCGCTCACATGCTAACCGCCCGCTCCATCTTGTCCACTTCTAGTCTAATCCACAAATAATCCTTGTCCTCGTTCTCTGCACTCATGGCAGACCGCCCCTCCTCCCACAGCAGTATCCTGTCCGTCCCCGGACCTCCTTGGACGATCCCCTTGCCGCAGCCCTCCGCCCCCCGCTCGATGAGACCCCATCCGAGCGCGACCGCAGAATCCGCGCGGAGGAGGACGCCCGGAAGCGCAGCGAAAATATCGACAAAATGCTCCGGCAGGGCGAGAAAGCAAAGAACCGAAAGCGGACAGTCAAAGTTCTCCTCCTGGGCCAGAGCGAGAGTGGCAAGAGCACCACTTTAAAGCGTGAGTTTGGACCCTTTCGCGCCCGTCAAAGTTCGGCATTTTTCTGGGCAGTGCGCACGCACCGCCTCCGACGTGGTCGGACGGTGACAGAATCGTTTGCAGTGCCTGTAAGTTCCATCTCGTATTGAATACCCCGATCGCCGAACTGTATGTGCTTTCCTCTCACACCCCGTATGTGTGCAGTGCTTCAATCATACTGTCCTTGTCTTCCGCGTCCACCATAGCAAATCGTGCTCATGAACTCTTCTACTTCTTGCGAATGACAGATTAAAGACGCTGTCGGGTTTCATCCGGGTTTGACCGTCTGAGCCAGTTTCACACCGTGATTTATGTTTGCCTGGCTCCGGTATGGGCCATCACACCAGGACCTGTCAATCTTCTTGTCCTCGTCCTATCATCTCTGGCCGTTGTCAGCGCCACTATCATTATTTTGGTATTGCATGGAAACAAGTTTCTCGTGGCTGTCCTAACGGTAACATCAATGCTGGCACCTTTCTCTACACTTCGTGGCATTATCTTTGGCCGCCCAGACGCATCGTTCATCCCGGACAAACATAACTCATCACTACTGAATTACGGGACTCGCCTCACGTCTATGTTTCAACGGCAGTCTTAATTGGTGCTTGCCGTAGTTTGACATAACACAACCGATGCACATTCTTGCACCCTCTTTCACTGTATCGGCCGTTGTTTTTGTGGACTTCTGTGACTGACATTGTACCATTCTCTCCAGAATTCCAGCTGCTACATACGCCCGAGGCCTTCCAGGCAGAGCGATTAGCTTGGCGTTTTGTCATATACCTCAATCTTGTGCGCTCTATCCGCCGGTAAGCAGGCATGCCTCACCACACTCTGTCTGCACGCTGACGCACCGTAAATGTACCCAGAATACTCGACGCCATCGCGTCTGACCCAGACGCCACCAATGGCCTCGACGATATCGACGACTACGACTCGATGGAGACCGCGTCGATCATCATCACGGCTAACGGACGTCCGGCATCATCGCTCGCAGGCGCCGCTGTACCCGGGTTCGAGGGCTACCTGAAGCGCCTCACACCGCTGCTCGAACTAGAGGTACGCCTGATCCAGCAACTCTCCGACCACGAAGAGGACAACGACGAGCAGGAGGCGACGCACCTCCCCTCGCTTACGCCTGCTTCCAGCAGCGGGGGTGCGCCAGGCGGGGGCGACGAGGGCCGTGCGTTGCCGCGGATCACGATCCCGAATGGCGCACGTGCACGCTCGCCGCCGACATCGCCAGAGTCGCCAGGGATGGAGCTCGCGGTGTCGACGACGTCGAACTGGAAGAAGGCATTTGCACTGGGGAAGATCCAGAGCCCGAAGAGCGCGCACTCGGGCGAGCTCGTTGGCTGGTGGGAGGACCCCGATGACCCTGTGCATGTGCTCAACCGTTGTGCGCCCGTCATGTCTGAACTGTGGCGCGACCCATGCGTGCGCCAGCGCCTTGCAGAACGCAGACTGCGTCTTGAGGAGAGCAGCGGGTTGTGAGTGTAATTGCAGGTGCTGTGCGTTGCCCGTGCTGACGATATTCGCAGCTATCTTGATGAGATTGACCGGATCACCGCAAAGATGTATTTTCCGACGGACGGTGCGTATTTAAAATGACACGTTACTGCTCGTGCTGACTGTGGCCACAGAGGATGTGCTGAAGGCACGGCTGAAAACGACGGGCGTCGTGGAACACACGTTTAGCCTAGCGAAGAACAGCGAGTTCCGCGGAGTCAACTGGAAAATCTACGACGTCGGAGGCGCACGTAATCAGAGACAGGCATGGGCGCCGTACTTTGACGATGGTATTGGATTCTATTCATGATCTGCGTTATATTGCCTTGACGCTGTGGTCTCGCCTTATAGTCAATGCGATCATCTTTCTCGCCCCCATCAGTGCATTCGACCAGGTCCTGGCGGAGGTGTGTAGCAGTGTTCAGAAGGATCCGGGACGCTCATTGAGCATTTCACAGGATCCCCGAGAGAACCGCTTACAAGATTCACTACTTCTATGGCAGCTGTGGTATCGAACAAGCTACTATGTAACGTGAACATTATCCTGTTTCTCAACAAATGTGACCTACTGAAGGTACTTCCCCTGTTGATATTTTTGAAGAAACTTTGATGAACATGATTCACAGGCAAAGCTAGAGAGCGGTGTACGGCTCACCCACCACATGACGTCGTACGGAGATCGGCCAAACGACTACAATTCAGTGTCTAGATGTACGTTTTAACAATACAGCTCCTTGTGCCCACGATGATGGTGTTGACCGTGACTCGCAGATTTTCATAATAAGTTTGGTGCAGTGCATCAATCCTTCACGCCAAATAAAGCGCGGGAGTTATTCAGTAGGTGTCCTCTTCGCAAGAGTCGCAATGTGAATGCTCAGAATGACTGTATCAGTACACCTGACCTCCGTCATTGATACACGGAGGACGCACACAATTATAACGAATGGTATACATTTCTGGTATCAATTGTTCTTCAGCGGTGCTCAAGAAAGATGTTCCTAGTCCGCGATATTATCCTTACGACCAACTTGCGGTCCTCCTCACTAATGTGAGGTGTATCTGATACCCAGGTGTGCAATTTGCCTTTCATGTTGTCTCGGCCACGTCTGACCTGCCCCAGCTGAGACCCAGTCAAACAATGTAGTATATTCGCTGCTCCCTCGCTGTGATATACACGTTGTCTGTTGCTTTCCTCATTCCTCCCTCGTTTGTCAAACTCGTCCGTGACCCATGCACTCTTCTATACATTATATTCCATGTCGTCCTCGAGTCGAGGTAATGTCGCTATCTCTGCCGTGTCGGTACTTGTACGAATTGTATAACTTGCTGCTTTTAGTGGACGCTTACACCTTATATTTTTTCTTTGCAATTCCAACACTACTTTCTTGCGCACTGAAATGAATCATCTGGTCCTTGAAGAGCGCTGACTTCTGGACTAATAGTACTGGCCCTGCAGAGAAGATCACGTGGATATGACTTCGGTCATCGATCGCGCTCACGGTGCAACATATGATCGCCATCTCCGCGGAGTGGGCATGCTGTCCATTCTAACAAGGACTCGAGTGCTTCGAGCAGACCGCCGTCTTTTCTCCCCAACCACCAGGTCACAGCACATTGCACGACTTTCATCTGCATCAATGTCCCACCCATCTCTCGGTCTCATATCCACCCCCAGTAAGCCGACCGCAACTTCTTCACGCGCCATGGAGCTCATCTGCGCATGGCAGACGCGCCTCCCGCAGGCGGCCCGTACACGCAGGCCATCCGCGTGGGCAAGCTGCTTTTCGTGTCCGGCTCGCTTGGGATCGATCCTGTCTCGAACAAGTTCGTCTCGGGAGGAGTTGCCGAACAGGCGGAGCAGGCACTCAAAAACCTCAAGGCCGTCGTCGAGGCTGGCGGAAGCACCGTCGGGCAGGTCGTCAAGACCACGGTGCGTGTGCAACCTGCCCCGGCCATCTGTCGTTCCGCTGAGCGGGCGTATGCAGGTGTTTCTGGCCGACATGAACGACTTCGCTACGATCAATGAGGTCTATGCGCGGTTCTTTGCGGGCCACAAGCCTGCGCGCTCGTGCGTCCAGGTCGCGCGTTTGCCTCTGGATGGCCGGTTCGAGATTGAGGCCATTGCTAGGTGAGCGTGTGCCGTGTGTGGTTCTCAGGCGTTCTGACGTTTTATCAGTCTCGAGTGAATGGGTACGTGTGAGGAATGAACACGGTGTACCACGAATGTACCAACTATTGACCTGTTGCATCATTGAAGATATGTTCCCAATACAAGGTTGAGATTGGAAGTGCGTGAAAAGGAGATATGCATGCCTCTTGACTGAAAATTCACTGTATTATTTAATCGAGTTGCGCAAGTGTGCATGAGAAACAAATCGCACGAAGATCTCGCGATCTGACAGGTAGATCTAAGCGCGCATTGGATCAGGGTTAGGGTCGTGTCTGGGACGCGACGCGCGTCCAGGATGCACACCTCAGGGCGTGCGTAAGACTCACTGTACTATCACTCCCATTACCTCCATTGACACCGACTACACGCACGGTGAATCATGTTTTTGACGAGGTCAGAATATGGTGCGTGTTATCAATCTGACAAGAGAGCGACGCCAACAATTAGCAATTCACAGATCGAGGTGTGAACACCTTCTCTCCCGAGGGACGGCTGTTCCAAGGTGCGTGTACCATCAAGCCAACGACGAGTACATGACTGATATATTATACATTGCTCAGTTGAGTATGCTATTGAGGCGATCAAGGTATGTCATACTGCCAGCCTTCTAGGTGTCCGACCCTGCTCATTTTCGCCACTATGTCCCTGCTCGTCATAAACCATCCAGCTTGGTTCTACGACCGTCGGGATACGCACTACACAAGGCGTTGTGCTTGCTGTCGAGAAGCGCGTTCAATCCCCATTGCTTGAGGCGTCCTCTATTGAGAAGATCATGGAGATCGACACTCACCTCGGGTGCGCGATGTCGGGGCTCACCGCAGATGCGCGCACAATAGTCGACCATGCACGCGTGACGGCGCAGAACCACTCCTTCACGTACGATGAACGCATCAAAGTGGAGAGCGCTACACAGGCGGTCTGCGACCTCGCTCTGCGCTTCGGCGAGAGCGTGCACGACGAGGACGCCATGATGAGTCGGCCGTTTGGCGTTGCTCTGTTGATTGCGGGCATCGACGAGCTGGGCCCGCAGTTGTGAGTGTTGCGTCACGACCGTGTCGACCGTTGTGTGCTCATATATGCCATAGATTCCACACAGACCCTTCAGGCACATTTGTGCGGTATGACGCGAAAGCCATCGGCTCAGGGTCTGAGGCGGCACAGAGTGAGCTGCAGGACAAGTGGCATAGTGTAGGCATTTTCCTGCTAGTCTGCAACGTTAACTCAGCCAAACTGATGTGTTGCGCGTAGCAAATGACCCTGCAGGAGGCACACACGCTTACGTTGAAAGTACTCAAGCAAGTCATGGAGGAGAAGCTCGACCACCACAATGTTCAGCTTGCTCAGGTATGCATGCACCATTTTCAAATGTCAAGCATCCACTTACGGTGCATCGTTCGTTGGGCCCTGTTAGGTAACGCCAGACAAGGGCTTCGAGATCTTGGACGAAGTGAAACTAAAAGAGATAATTGATGCCATGTAATATCCCGGACTCCGCATTCTTCTGTTGGCTCTCCTCGTGCATCAATGTAACCACTACTGTGACATTAGTTTGTGTCCGAGTGTAATTTCGGAGGCGACGACGAGTGTGCTGACTAAGCAATATCATGTGGCGCGTCGCGTTGACCGCCACGGTCCTGGACTCCTGCGTTGCAAGCCACCTTCATTCACTCTAACTCTGGTTCTCTTCTGGCCGAGCTCGCTGCTTCACTCGACGATCTACTTCATTTACGCTAATTGGCTGACCTACCCCTCAACATTACTGTGATCTGAAGCGCGCCACATGCAAGCCCTTGAAGCTGAACTACAGAGTCTCCTGAAATCATTGCATTCTTGTCCGCTTGACAAGGAGACTCTAGACGGGAGTGTTGCCAAGACACTGGATGCGACGAAGAACAAGTCGTCTAGCGAGATCCGCAAGACGCAATGGGAGTATCTCCTGAAGAACGAGATCTTCACACTCGCAGTGAGTGCTCCGGCTTGTATGCAGCACGGTACGGTTCTGAGCTGCAGCAGGCTACAGAAGGCAAGGCGCTGAAAGACCCCCACACGAAGTACTACGCGGATCTCCGCGATAGGCTCGACCTCGTGCTAACGTTCACCGAGCACGGTGCGTCTGCTCTACCGCCCGCGCCAGACTCACGCTCACGACCCCACAGACGTCTGCGAGCAGGTCTTCCCGTTCAACGTGCTGTACGACCTGCTCGAGACGCAGACGATCGCGTCGTGCTCGCACATCTTCTCGTGGATCGAGGAGCGCACGGACCGCCTCATCGAGGGCATGGTCCCGCAGAAGGGCAAGGCGCTTGTGCTCCTGCGCACGCTCAACGACCTCCTGCGCCGCCTCTCGAAGAAGGGCGCGACGACGCTCTTCTGCGGGCGCATCCTCACGTTCCTCAGCAGGGTGTTCCCGCTCGGTGAGCGCAGCGGCGTCAACTTGAGGGGCGAGTATGGGCCCGTGTGGGACGGGCCGGGGCTGAAGGACAGGGAGGAAAGGGAGAAGGTAGAGGTGGGGGCGAAGCAGGAGGGCGCAGGTGCAGGCGAGGAGGACAAGATGCAGGTCGATGACGCGAAGGCGGACACGGAGGAGAGCGTCGCTGCGAAGCGGAGAGAGCGGAAGGAAGGTGTGTGGCTGTGATCATCTGTCCCTCCTGACCTACTAACTCTTTCAGATTTCTACTACACTTTCTGGTCGTCAACTGCCCTTCTCGCGTCCGACGTTCTTTGTTGACCCCGCGACGTTTCCCGCATTCAAGGAGGCGGTGAATAAGGTCCTTCCCGTCATTAAGGAGGCAACGGCCAAGGAACGCGCGCTAATGGGCAGCAAAACACTGGGAGGTAGTGCAGGCAGCAGCGGTTCTCTCAAGCGGAAACGCGACTCCGAGCCCGTGGAAGATACCGCCGGAAAGGATTACTTTTTCTCAAAGTACCTTACGAGTCCTGAGCTGCTCGATCTCGAGGTGCGTCATTACGTATGATGCTGTTGACACGGATTGACACGACTGGTGCGCGATTCAGATCGCCGACACACACTTTCGGCGACAGTTCCTTTTCCAGCTACTCATCCAGCTTAACCACCTCCTGACCTTCACGAAGGGTGCCAAGGCCTCATGGTCGACGCCGCGGAATCGTTCGTTGCAGATCGACTTCACGCTTGACGGTCCGGACGTACAGTGGGTACAGGAAACAGTCGTGAAGGCGACGGAAGAGCTACGTCAGACCACGCCGAACGGCCGGGCGTTCGCGGAGACAGTAAACGTGATACTTGAGCGCGAGAAGAACTGGGTCCGCTGGAAGAATGAGCTATGTGCGCCGTTTGACCGCGAGCCCTGGGCGGAGGAGGTTGTACTGGAAAACGGGGAGAAGAGGAAGGTTGGACTGGAGGAGGCCACGGTGGAGGTAAGGAAGAAAATGAGGTTAGATCCGCCGGAGTGGGAGCATAAGCTGGGCTCGGGCCCTCTGACGGAGATATGGGAAATGGGATACCGGGACGTGACAGATCTGCAGCATCCATTCCAGTTGAGTTTATTTATTCTCCATAATGTTCGTCTTGATACTGATTATTATACCAGACCGGGAGATGTGAAAGACTTTGTGAAGAAAATTAAGCAAGAGGATGTCCGGATTGACATGTGGAAAAAACAGCTCGCTAAGACCGCTGAGCGACTTGCGCAAGCCCGGGCGAAGGCCACAGCCCAGAAAGAAAGTCCAGCCAAGGACGCTCCTGCGGCTGCTCTGGCACATGTAACGCCCTCCTCATCACACGACTCAGTATCCTCTGTGCACACTGGAACGCTCTCGACGCCGCGTCCATTGCCAACGACAGCCACTAACCCTCTTCATCCATCACTACCTGCGAAACCTGGGACTACTCCTATTGCCTCGGCCCCACACGAAATATCGCTTTCGTCTCCCGCGCGAGTGTCTACGCCAGTCGCAACCGTCGCACCTACACCTGCGCCTGCGCCTGCACTTCCACCCGCTCCAGAACCTGCACCAGCCACACACCCTGCGGACGAGGTCATTGCAACATACGAAGAGGCGAGGCTCTTTTTGATGAACTGTCATTCCATTTACTGATTTTCGATGCAGAACAAACAACGGTGGTCTTGGCTGGCGCTACGGACAGCGCGCGACCAGTACCTGCAGCAGTTCGGCAAGATCGGCACGGGGGACATTGTGCAGCTTGCGCAGGAGATCGAGAAGGAGAAAAAAGAACGAGAGCGGGCGGCGGCGGGAGAGGAGGCCGTGCCTGGAACGAACCTGGTTGCAGGCACGATTGGGTCGGGCGACGAGAGAGGGGCGAGCCCGATGCTGGCACCAGGCGCACTGAAGGGGGCCCTTACGAAGGCGAGCGGCGTGGATGGGCCGCAGAGCAGCCATGACGCGGACCAGGACGCAGATGTGAAGATGGAGACCGATAGAGAGGGATAATTGGTTCACTCGGAGACCGTCGCGTATCTGCGTCTGTGGGATTCCGCGACTGTATTGTCCGCTCGTCGGGACATCAGTGTAATTTTACTCGTTGCTGAGTGTACTACGCCCAGAACCTATGTTCTGCGCTGCTCGGGGCGTGGTTTGGTAGAATGAGGTTGACCCAGACTCTCGGTGATGGGTAAAATATGATAGGGTTCGGACCGGACGAGATCCGAGCCCTGGTAGACGCCCGTTGCGATCTCGACGCAGTACTTGCCGGTGCAAAGGGCGGATCGGATAAAATCCTCGACTCAGCGCAACGGCGAGCTCCTCACCCAGCTACCCACCCGCTCTGCTACCAACCACACCAATGTCTGCAACCCAAGAGCCTCTCCGCGTGCGTCCAGCACCCCCGCTCTTCTCCTTGTACTGATCCGCCGACAGCGCGTGCTTGTTACCGGAGGCGCGGGGTACATCGGTGCGCATCTCCGTTCGGTATACCAGTCGCCAATCTAATAACGTTTCTCTCGCGGACACGCGGACCAGGCTCCCACGTTGTCTTCGCCCTCCAGGAGACCCGCCGCTTCAAGGTCGTCTCTCTGGACAACAACCACAACTCTACTCCGAAGTCCCTCGACCGCGTCGCCGAAATTGCGCGCAGCAATTTGCCTGCAGATGCCTCTGAACAGGACAAGGACAGCGCGGAAATCATCACGTTCCAAGCCGACCTTACCAAGCCTGACGAGATCAGGAAGGTGTTCGAGCAGTACGGCAAAGGCGGGATCTGGGGTGTTATCCACATTGCCGTGCGTCGCATCCTCGCGATGCTCTTTGCACAGGACACTCACTGTCTTGCAATTGCTAGGCCTACAAGGCGGTCGGAGAGTCCACGCAGGTCCCGTTGACGTACTACGCGAACAATGTCTCCGCGACGGTGAACCTGCTCCAGATCATGTCCGACTTCGACTGCACACGCTTCGTGTATTCTTCGAGCGCAACCGTATACGGCACGCCGCCGGTGATCCCCATCCCCGAGACGACCCGGCTCCAGGCCCACAGCCCGTACGGCAAGACGAAGGTGATGTGCGAGACGATCATCGAGGATTTGTGCACCGGTACGCAAGCACCGCTCAGCCATCGTCCTATGTCTCTGACATCGCACGCACCTGCAGCGGAGCCGCAGAGGTGGCAGGCTGTCTCGCTGCGCTACTTCAAGTACGTCCTGCGCTCTATCTTTCGCATCCACTTCTGATATGACCTTCACAGCCCCGGCGGCGCACATCCGTCAGGCCTGATTGGTGAGGACCCGCGCGGCCGCCCGGGCAATCTGTTCCCGCTGCTCGCGCACATCGCAATCGGGCGCGTCAAGGCGACCGAGTTCCAAGTGTTCGGGGATGACTACCCTACCCCGTGAGCCCTTTCTCTCCTGCGCTTCCCTTCTCCGCTGACTGCAATTTAGCGACGGGACGTGCGTGCGGGACTACCTGCACGTGGTCGACCTTGCGCGCGGGCACCTGCTCGCGCTCGAGGCGCTCGGGCCGAACTCGACGGTGTTCCACAACAACCCCACTGAGGCGCGCTACAAGGCGTACAACCTCGGGAAGGGCCACGGCATGAGCGTGCTGCAGATTATCGAGGCGATGCGCAAGGCGACTGGGTTCGACTTCAAGTACCAGATTGTGGGCAGGCGGTACGTTGCTTCAGGTTTGCTACGATGCGAACGTGCGCTGACGCGAGTCGTGCAGCCGGGGTGACGTGCCGGACCTCACTGCGGACCCTTCCCTTGCGGAGAAGGAGCTCGGGTTCAAGGCGCCGCAGGACCTGGAGACGATGTGCAGGGACTTGTGGAATTGGCAGACGAAGAACCCGCAGGGATACGAGGGCGCGTCGGCTTAAATCACGCACCGGGACTCGAGGAGATGAACAGAGAAGCGAAGCGAACTCGGAAGAAGAATGATTGACTAGTTGTTATAATATGTGCCCGGGCTGCGGCCACACCCACCTGCTCAATTGTATCGCGTTGGACAATCTACACAGTACCGTATACATGGCAATAATCATGCGAGGCTGCATTAGATTCATACGTATATACGCCTGACTGTCTTGTATGTTTAGTTGTAGAGGCCCCCGTTATCCCACACGTCAAATAATATTGGCAGACAGAACCGCATCCGATCGTGCTCCGCCCAGAATTGCTTGCGCATCTTGCGCGCAGAATTTGCGTTTGGTAGCGGCTGTCAATGAGGCGCCCGCGGCGCTCAGCTGCTGCTTTTGGACAGAGTCCCGACGCTATAGATCTCCAGCGACCACCGCGAACCTCAAATCAATATTCTACCGTGCTACTACCTTTGGCACGGTGCTAACTTATCTGTGAACCAGAACGCGGGCATTACACGGTGAGACAGGCTTTATCTTTGTTGTGCTGCTGTGCGGTCGTCTGGATGCACTATGGTCGATATTATTGGTCATGCCCAGCCTTGACCAGGGAGTGCTTCTTACTCTGTTATATTGTCTGTTTGGAGGAGGTTATTCTTTGTTATGATCTGCTTTCAACCCTCCATGAATGTTGATCACCTTAATGCTCTCTTCAGTGCTCTAGCTAGCGAGATATCATTCCCCTTCAGAGTTGGAGAGCTCAATATTCCGCAGTATACGCTCGAGCTGAACAAAGCCCAAACATAGGCTGAACGAGACCGTGCTACGTCGCCATGCAATCGTTACGCCAGCGCAAGCCTTCCGAATCACGTTCGAGGGGATCCCAGAGTGGAAAGAGACTCGCCAAGTCTGGTCCAAAAGACTCCCGCAAGTCCACTCGGGTCGATGACAAGATCAAGAAGCGCATGTCCATGCGATATGCAGACATATCCTCTCCTACAAATGCGGCGGTCCCACCTGTTCCAAGTCTTCCGATTGGAGTCCCATCGGTGCCAGTTAGGGAGCCAAGTGGTGGATATGTAGATGCTGGACAGCAGAGGGACAGTCCTAAGGCTGCTGAGCTGAGGCTTCTGGACCAGGACAGCTTTGATCCTGAAGAATGTGCGGACATCTTTCAGTCTTGAACAGACGTTGACTGATTATCCGGCCCCCGTAGATCTGAAATTGAAGTTGGCAAATTCCACCGAGGCAGAAATCAAGACACTACAATCTTCGTTGCAAGCGCAGAAAGACGATGTGGCCTTGGATCTTCAGCGTGACGTCTTCAAGAAGTGAGTTGCAGTCCATCGCGAATGCTGCTCGTTAAGTATAGCTTCGTTGTAGCTATGCCGAATTCGTCCAGGTATCGAAGGAAGTCAGCATCCTGGAGAATGAGATGCTTGAATTTAAAGAGTGTCTCGCAGAATGGAAGAGCATGCCTTCGCTCCTTCACATCGAAGAATCGTCCTCAGCTGCAGGTGTGTCCGTACTTGTTGGCCGCGGCCGTCGAATATCTTCAGACTGACACTTGCGCCAGAGCGACGGCGGAATGTCCGCTCATCAGTCGCCGACTTGCGGGTCCTCTATGCTAACCAAATGCAGAACCTGCATGCACAAATCGAGGGTTCAAGCAAATTTGTGCCCACGACGCCAGGGCGGCATGTCATTTCTGAGTAGACAGCATAATGGCGCTGAATCCCGCAACGTACAAAGCCGATCATCCTGTCCGGTTTGTCATACTCGACGATGCCGTACTCGTAGCCCGGAGGCGAAGGCGAAGAAACAATGCGAAAGCGACAAGCTTGTCGCCGAACGATGCTGGCCCCTCACTGATATGATGGTTTTGGACACGAAGGACACAGCTAGTGCGTATGAAAATGGTACAATTCTTATCTACTGAATTCAACCTACTCCTAGCAATGTCGAACGTGTTCAAGATCCGGCAAGGCAAAGAGACACACGTCTACCGTACGGAGGTTGCAGCTGAAAAGAAGCATCTCCTATCGCAGTTCCGCCAAGTCGCGGAGGAACTCGCTGCGAAAAAGCGGAAAGAACGAGAAGGGGAACATCTCCGCCGGAAGACTCTTTTTGTTGCTGGTGATGTATGTCCTTCGTATTGTGTTCAAATCTGCCGTAAGTCCTAACTTGACATTAGCGTAAATCATTCGCGTTCGGCAACGACGAAGCCGTGCCAACGTGGATGACAGACCTCATGGGGCAAACAGATATGGGCGCATCTGCGAAGGAGAAGGTTGAGAGGGATGCGCGTTGGATCAGTGACTTTTCAGATGACCTTACCGTATCCATCTCGCTCCGAGAATGGGAGAAAGCAGTGGCCCTTGTTGAACAAGGTAGTGACGTTATACTATTTATGTGCGAGTGCACGCTGATGATGTTCTATCAACAGGCGAGGGAAAACTATCGACCATGCCTCTTCTCGCGGCGAAGCTCAACCCGCTCAAGTCCTCCTCACTGCTGCGCTCTTGGAGTCGCTGTCCCTGCCCACGAACCGCAAATCCACTGTCGTGCACCTCATCTCTCTCTTCTGCGCATGAAGGCTGGTGCAGCCGCGCGGAATACATTCCTCGCTGCTCGCGCAGAGATCGTGCGGAAGCGCGTGCGAATGATCCGATTTGAGGACACATACCACTATACATTGGCGATCTTGCGATTGTCATCTTCACTGGAATCAAGCATACCGCCGACTGGTTCTGGCGAGCTTCAAGAGAATGAAGTGGCGAGCAGTGCGTGCCCATTTTACTGAATAGCTCTGTGATGTGGTTTACAAATATATTCTAGGTTTGTTGAATGGGCTAGGTCGCAGATCGAGATCTACGCCGACATGTTCAGGAAGCAGGTCTACAGCTTGGACATCGACCAGGAGACGATAGACGAAGCAATCAAGATCACTCGTACCCAGAGTCGAAAGGTGAGTCTTCGACCTCCATTTTCAACCTCGCCATCTAATTGCCATTTTCAGCTTTTGGAAGAATATGGCATCGACTTCCGCTTCCTTTTCGACAAACATCTTGTTGAGCGGCCCAAGGACCCCTCACAGCCGCCACCCTTCTCAAACCACACTTACAAAGAGCCGGAACGTCCCACACTCCATCCTCCACGCCAACACGCTCTCGTACACCAGTCGCGCCTACCCTCGTAGCAGCCCCGGTTCCCATGCGCTCCCCCCTTCCCCCGCCCGCGTCGCGCTCACCAGCACCACCTATGCCCGTTCTTCCCGCTTGTTTTCTAACGCTGCCAGTGGAGCAACGTCGCTGTCCCCCGCCCGCTCCTCTCCCGCCGAGTCCCCGACTTCCCGAGCCCCATCAGCTGCATCGAATCGCTCGCAGACGCCCACGCTCTCTAACGCACCGCGCGCTATGAGGAACAACCCCATCGTTCCCCCGCCGCGTTCGCGCGATAGGCCGGGTAGTGCGATGGGGCATCGTCCGCCACCCGTTGCAGTGCCCAAGCGGGATGGGATGTTCTAGTGTTGTATTTTCATGTCTCTATGCAATCGCAGCGCAACCTAGAAGGACTTTGATCAGGAGGTGAGATTGGCGTGCGTCCACGTTCTAGGTATCGTGACCAATCAGCGCAAACAAGCACTGAGACTTTATCGTATATATGTATGAGCATAGCATGTTCTAGGTTCTCGTCGGCCTAAACACCACCTGCACCCGCCCACGTCTTCACGCTGATGCGGTCACCGACCCGCACGACGCCGTCGCCGCCAAACATGGCATTGCATCCAAAACAGGCCTTGTTGAGGCGTGCGGGATCCTTGCCTGTGCGGAACTTCATGAGCACCTTGTACGGCACCGCCGCGTCGCGCACGCCCGTCTGCGTGTCCACGTTCGGCAGCTTCCCAACACACGCGCTGAGCCTGGCGCAAGGGAGGAACGGTGGGACGACGCACCAGGCAACGCGCACACTTTGACACCAGCGTGAGCGTCCGCGCGCTGCTCGCCGTCGCCGGGTCGCCGAGGACGGCCTCGCGCCACATGTCCTCTACGAAGGGCTCGCCGGCACCGACGACGACGATGTTCGGCCGGAAGCTGTGCAGCCGTCAGCACGGTTGGTTGGCGCGAGCGATGAAAATGAGGGGCGCGCACCGCTCTATGGCCAGCTGGCCTGTGCGCCAGCGCTGCGTTTCGAGTCCGCCGACCCAGCCCTCTTCGCCCTTCGACTTCTGGGCCGCCTGGCGCACGCGCTGCGCGACGTGCGCGAGGCTTTCCTCGCTCGCGAGGAGAGCGGGTAGCCATCCTGAGCACGAAACTGTTGATACAGGTATCATGGTTCGGTCGAGAAAGACGCACCTGGAAGAGGGTCGTCGCTTCAGTTCAGGGTACGCATGTGTTGGAGGGCAACTGCGCGGCTTGGGCCCTTTCATCACGAGCAGTACAGCACGCCCGAAGTACTGCGACATTGTCGCAGAAGGCGATGAGGGAGATGACGAGAGTGATTCGCATACGTAGCCGTCGATGAAGGCTTCGTCGAACAGCGAACAGCGATCGATACTGGAACGGAAAATGCGACGGCAGTTAGCACGGACTTTCCGCATTATCGTAGGCTGGCGAGAATCGCAGGACGTCACTCACACCTTCCACTTCCTGCGAACATCGGCCGTTGGGTTGAGCGGAACGGTGAACGTCTCACACCCTGACTCTTCCGGAAATGTGACCACAAGTTGTCCGCCATATGGCGAAGACGGGTCCGACTTAATGTGTGGTGTGACCAGAACCATCTGGAAAGGCTACTGAGGACCACAGCCATGCGCAAGAGAAAAAGGAGCCTACTGTTGGAACCTCTCTGGCTGTCACAATAGTGTTTGTCTTCGCATCTATGACGCACCATCGCCGGTCGTTCTAGATGTGCAAACAAGATGAGGACATCAGCTCGTGCCCGATATCCTCGACTTCTCGAAGTCGGGCCCGACACCAGATCATGTCTCACCTCAAGACCTTCCGTTGTGTAACGAGCTTCAGAAACAGCGGTTCCGCGGCAGCTCTGAATGCGAGGCGACCTCTCAGATCATTACGGTGCGTCCACACACTCAGGATATCTCACCTTGATAGGATGGATGAGGATTTTCGACACACGAACTTCATTAATCTTGCGGGATGCCATCGGAGCCAAGAGCAAGTCGTCCTGAGAGTTTGGCCCATCCTCACGGGGCGTTAACGTTGGCACCTCGCCGGAGCCAGCCTGAGCCTGAGAAACATTCGGGACATGTGCAAAGTCGGCAGCGCCTTTCGGCCTTTGTAAAAGGTACCAAGAGAGATAGGCAAGGGAGAGGAAGCCCAAAAGCAGCGCGATGGGCCAGTTTGGGACGGGGGCAGCCCGCAGCGGATCTGCGAAAGAGTCCAAGAATGGAACGGTCATGATGGCCACTCTCTCGCCCGTTGGACTTGAGGGTGTGCAGATATCGGTGTTAGTGTGCTGATGAGTTCCTCTGCATCCTACCCTCGTAAGGCAGTGGTATCAAAATTCTCAATCGGAGGGTGTGCACGGAACCAAATACTGGCCCGGTGGGCGCTTGTGCAATACGAGTCACGGTGCTATCGACTGAGACTTGAGTCGGACACCGCTGAGATTGTCATGGCGACGTCTGGGTATAGACTGGCGTGATTCTACGTGAATCACGCTAAGAATTGATTCCGTACTGGTTTACTGGACGATGTTGAATTCCCAAATATGCGGCGATAACGCGGTAGACATCGCACCGGCGGCTGCGGTTAGTACTGCAGTTAGTATGTGCAACATTTCGGTTCACTTTTGAGCCTACATATATAGATGCAGAAGTAATTTGGTGACGAACATACTAGCGTTGCATGACAAATGTCCAAGGAGGCTTTCCAAATGCGATCATCGAGACGGGACGCGTTTAAATCACGTGCCTTTACTACAACGCCTCCTTATATGGTCGCAAATTGGTGTGTTTCAGCAACCGGTAAAAGTAAGAGATACTATCCCTTACCCGTCACCCGGCAGGACCCACTAGTCGTCAGGTCAGGAAAAATTGCCTGATCAAGTAACAATTATGTGTAAAGAGGGCAACTTTCCCCACGGATCTCACACTTTTTCGCACCTTTCCCTGTTGATTACATCCTTTTAAGGAAGGTGCCGAATGGTGGGTCCTGCCGGGTGACGGGTAAGGGATAGTACTGTATCAACGGGATACTCCACCTGTACGAATCTCGCAGCTGTTGGAGCCCTTTGGAGCCAGAGTAGCACTTATTTGATACATGCTCTGAGGAAAGAAATCCTGAAACCATGCCTCTCGACGACTATACGAACATTGACTATACTGAGTGACTTCCCGTAGGGGATTTGGATACAGTTGTTCTAAATCTTCGCTTCATGAGAACTGTGACCCGAAGCGTTACCTGATGTGACCGGAACAGCGGCATCAGCACTTAGCGAGCGATTGGGCGCTAAATCCCGCTGCAGGCATTTGGAGAGGGGGTCGACCCCCTCTACAAATCCACTGTGTTTAGAACAAGCGCGCACAAGATCCCCTCCGATCCGGGGTCCCCGTCGAGATCCGGCATCTTCCCTTCGTCACGGCCGTGATTCCCTCATAGGGCTAAGCGCCCATGATCCGAAGGATTTGGAGACGTGAAATTTAGAAAAAGTGTATCCAGATGCCTTACGGGAAGTCACTCACTATAGCTACGAGTACCAACCCTCCTCGGTCAGCACAAATTATGAGAAAATCCCAGTAAAAATTAGGATACCGGTAGAGAATTCCGAAAGGATGTACGTCAGGATCTACAGTATATATTGCAAGGCAAGAGTGATATTTATCGTCAACTGAAACACTCTATTGAACCCAAGTATATTCATTACCTGCATGTCATGCCTCCCAGATCTCCAAGGGCTGGAAACACGAGAAGTTATGTGGATATATGCTGCCATATATATGTTCGAGGAGTTTAGCATGTATCTTGAGTGTGATTATAATGTGCTATCGATAATACTCCACCGGTGACGCGGGGTGGGCCACCACCCTCTCATAGTCTGGGTGATGAGCTCCGTACGTATGGCTCCTCTGCGGGACAGAGGATGCGCTCCTTAAGTACTCCCGCATCGTACTTTGTCTCATCCCAAACACCGACTTACCCCCGACAAGAACACACACATGTCTGCTTCCCAGAGTAATCTCCCTGTCTCGTATAAGGCGAACATGCCTCGCGGCCTGCGGCAACTCATGAAAGAAAGTGCGTACTCTGTCTTCGTCCTCCAGTCTCAGCTCTCTCATCCCACATGTAGAGGACTGCGTGATCTGCCCAGGCGTCTTCGACGGCATCTCCGCACACGTAGCAACCGCAGCCGGCTTCGACGCGCTATACCTCGCTGGCAGCGGCGCGTCCGGCTCCGTGATCGGCGAGCCCGACCTCTCCGTCATCACCTGCAACGAGATGGCAGACACCGCGCGCATGATCGTCGGCGTGACCAGCGTCCCCGTCATCGCAGACGCAGATACCGGCTTCGGCGGCCCGCTCAACGTCGCACGCACCATCGCCCTGCTCGAGGCCGCCGGCGTCGCGGGCTGCCACATCGAGGACCAGACGTTCCGTGCGTCCCGCCGTGCCCTGCCCGCTGCCCACCGCTGACCGCACGCCCCGCAGCAAAGCGGTGCGGCCAGCTCTCGGGGAAGGACGTTGTGGACATCGAGACGTACGTCGAGCGCATCGGCGCGGCCGTGCACGCGCGGCGCAACCCCGACTTCCTCATCATCGCGCGCACGGATGCGCGCAACGCGGGCACGTTCGGCGGCGAGCATGCGGGAGAGGCTGCGTTCGCGGAGGGCGTGCGGCGCCTCAAGGCCGCGCTCGCGGCGGGTGCGGACGTAGCGTTCATGGAGAGCCCGCGCACGATGGACGAGAGCGCGCGCCTCGTCAAGGCCCTCGCGCCGCACCCCGTCATGATCAACGTCCTCCCGAACGGCCTCACGGGGAACTACAGGATCGAGGACTGCAAGCGTCTCGGATTCAAGCTTGCGATCTACCCGTGCACCGGGTTCAGTGAGTCTTCGTTGCGTGCGAACTGGCGACGGGTGGACTGACCGATCGCCATGCAGTTCCGGCGACAATCGCGATGGAGAAGTCGTATAGCGCACTGAGAGACACGGGTACTGACCTGGAGAGCTGCGATGGCTGGCAAATCAAGGATTTCTTTGAGGTGCGTCTAGCGTTGTTTCGCCTAAGTAGTGGTGGCTGTACTTTCGGTGCTGTGCTGAACATATGCTTCACGTAGCGTGTCGGCCTGAAGACATCATGGGATTTCGATCATGAAATCGCACAGAAAACAGAGAGTGAGGTGAATCCGAAGAAGTATGAGGAGCTGGAGGCGCATGATCTCTTCTGAGCATGCCTGAGGATAGATCTAGACGCCGTTGATCGAATCGCATTCGTCTTGTGCACGAAGATGTGTCAATGGGGTGTAACACAAACGCTGGAGCATAACACAAACACTTTCCGGTACGGTACAAATGAATTACAATTTCCGCATTTTCGTCTTCTCCTTATTTGCCAATGTCCGATTTTGCCGCTTGGCTTCGTTCGAGAATTGCTCCTTCGTGACCTTCTTCTCACTACGTCGGTGTTGACGTTCTGCTTTTACGGCTTGCTTCCGCATTTTCTTGTCCTCTTTGGATTCACCCTTTGGTCTCGCAATGGTAACCCGAATAGCTAAATCAAGGTATAAACAAAACGAGGGAAACCAATATTTTAACGACATACATTGTGAATCATCTTCGTCTTCGGATGACGAAGAAGCTGCGCTGTGGTGCATATTGGCAGACTGTTGTCCATCGACGATAGGGAGACCTGTTTTGGGGTCCAGGCTGATCTTTGGAATAGCTTTATCGCCACGAGCACGGATAAGACGTGGATGGTTTTCGAGATTGCTATACGTCGCTGTGAAGCGAATCAGAAGAGAAACTATCATATAGAACGAGTGACCCTACTGAGGATCGTTTCGCAGTCCCATCTGTCCTTCTTTTCGTCGATATCGAGGGGCATAAGAATGTCATCGTCTTCGCTATCTTCTTCCCGTAAGTGCAACCTCGCTGCACCGAGGCCTTTGCGCATTGTGTTCAGCTTGTCTGCACCGGTCTCACCCTCGAGGACGGGATGCATCTTGCCACCCAGGATCTCGTAATTATCGAGGAACTCGTTCATGATGGTATCAAAATCTTCGCGTGAAGTGATGAGCTCGGGGGCGTCGTCTGAGTCGTCCGATGCGGCATCTTCGTCTTCCTCGTCTTCCTCGGAATCATACTGTTTCTGGATCTACAAATGCAGGACATCAGTAATTTCATAACAAATCACACATTGCTAGGCTCCAGAAACGCACCTGATCGAACCGCTCGTCAAGTGTAGTCAGACCTTCATTGCGGAACATCGAAGAGCTACTCATGCTGTAACCGGATGCGTCTGACGCTCCTTTCCGTCTCCTCTTTCTGCCGATCACGGAAAGTTGAGGTAGGGTACCGACTGTGTCTCCTCCCTCGGAATAGGCGTCAACGTCGGACGAATCACTCTGAGGTGCGGCAGCCGTTTGCGTGATTTTGAAGCGCTGGAACCTTGCCTCCCAACCTGTCTCCTCTGTGTCCTCCATACTCTCTTCCCGTCCGTCGTGTATCTCCCCTCCCTCAGCAATACTGTCTTCTTGAAACACGAACCCGACATTCTCATTTGCGCTGCGCTCTCCTTCCGCCACCAGTTCACCAAAGAAATCGTCTGCGAGGTCGTCATCCACGAATGCATCGTCCTCCAATGCCTCGAGGGCTTGCCTGAGATGAGGATCCATGTCGGGCTGGAAACCCGCAATCGACGAAGGAATGCCTTCCTGAGACTCGTAGTTACGTGGGACCTCCAACGCAGAGGGGAGCGCTTCCGAAGGGAGGTCGAGCAAGGTGATAGGATCTTTGGCCTTCCCCTTTCCCTTGGATTTCGAAGGGGCCTCGAGGAGTACGCTGTCCACGCCGTCCTCTTGAAGACCGACGGGCCGCAGGTGCTGCATATAATCATACTCTGTGTCATCGTAGTAGACACCGTAGACAGCAGCCTCGCCAATATTCGCGCGATCGTTGTCGTGTGCTATATCAGAGGGGGACAGTATGCGTTCCAGATCTGCACGGGATTTTCCCTAGAATACACATGAGTATTTCGCCCGGAGTGTTGGGATATTGAGTGAACCTTGGTCGCATTTCCGCGCTCGAATGCTTTCAAGACATGTTGACTGGCATCGGGGTCGTGGAACAGGGGATCGCGCTGCGATCGATGCACAAGCTGGAAGTGCTGAGTTCCAGGCTGGCGAAAGATAGACTTTGGAGCCATCTTGTTGCGGTTTTTGAAGTGTATTACTGGGGTGAAGCACGCCAGTCAACAAGGGTCGGGTAAGGACAAGGCAAGCACGAGGAGGAGTATATTCCTCGATCGGAAAAATCTATCATAAATGAAATCACATGATGTGGACGTGCAGACGATCCAGCTTGGTTGCCATTTTAGGCTGAGCCAAACCAGGCCAAACCGCATCGTCGTGCGTGCATTACATAATCATGTCTCTCTGGTGAGGTCGACGAGCAGATGTCTTGCTCGTCGTCGTACACATCGCGCACGGCCCTCGCTAACTCTTTCATATCCACTCCTCACCTACTATCTGGCGACGTCTTGTTGCTCGACCAACCAAATCCGCTGTATCGCGTCGCCTGACCAGCAAATCCAACATGCAGAGGGAACACTACCGCAGGGGTTTCTCCATATACGTGCCCCCGCTTGATTCGCTTCGTTTTCCCGGTGCTGACACCCATTATCGTCTCTACTAGTCACCAAAAAGTGGTTCTAGAGATTGATTTCTCTGGAACTTTATGGGTACGCGTCTGAGCACGTCCAGTCCCCGTCGTGGCCACTCAAACCTCACGGCAGGGCTACACCGAAATCACAGTGGTTCCGACCCACAAGGAACTGAAAACAATCCACCTACATTCTAGGCAATGTGGTGCGTGCCCTATCCGGGTGCTTGGCGTGTTGCTCATTGTGTTGCTTGCCACTAGCCATCCACAAAGTCACCGTCGCGGCCCAGCCCGCGGAGTTCATGCACTACGATCCCCTTTCTAATCTGAGCATCTCCAACCCTGCGGACTGTCACAATCACCCAGAACTGAGGAGAAGACTGTATTCCGCGCTCGCCGAGGGGGACGAGGGGGAGCTATCAATCGTCATTCCGAAGGAGGTTTCCTTGAGGCAGTCCGGTAGCACTGCTGCCGCAGGAATTATCAGTGAAGGTAAGTGGCAAACGTCAGGTCTCTAATGAAGGAATCCTTTTGAACATCTGGTCGGTCGCACTGTCAGCGGCGACGCCTGAACCTCAGACACCGGGGCCTGCGGCTCAGCCAGCGTTTCCAGTTCAGGAGTTCAGCCCCATTACGGTCAGGATTGAATACAGTCTACGTAATCCTGCAGATGGCATACAGTTCGTCTTACCGACTGATGCATATCCATTCGTGAGTCCAAAGCCGAATAACTTAGGTCTTCTGCGGGCACTCACTGCGCCTTTAGCGCGTCCCACACGTCTATACGACTCCGTCCTCTCCAGATGCCGCGAGATGTTGGGTACCGTGTGTAGACAGCCTCTGGGAGAAGTGCACGTGGGAATTTCAGTTCGTCGTGCCAAGATACCTCGAACAAACTGAAGTGGCGTCTGAGGACGACGAGGAATTGCTGGAGGGCGAAGATCCCACCATTGTTGTCTGCAGTGGCGAGCTTGTCGAACAGGTATGTCACGAAGGCATCCATTGCTTTCACCGATCATTGAATAGCGTCGTCGGTTACGCCCAGGTTGCGCATCCTAACAACTCCAGCAAGACGATCTTCGTGTTCTCGCAGACTACGTTGACATCGGTTCAGCACGTAGCATTCGCCGCAGGGCCCTTCCATGTGCACACCATTCCTGCCGATCACAACTCTGTGGAAGATGTGTCAGGTTCATCGCAACCACTCATGCACGCATTTTGCCTCCCTGGTCATGAAATGCTCCTCGCATCCTCGGTCTCGTTCATGCGCTCCGCTATGACTTTCTACGTGACGGAATTCGGCTCTTACCCCTTCGGTTCTCACAAACTCGTCTTCGTCGATGAGATGCCGACACAGCGCTTCGACAGTGCGGCATTATCCATTGTCACCGTTGACCTCCTCCACGGAGATGATCTAATTGACCAGGTCTTCGAGACACGCCATTGTCTCAGCCATGCCTTGGCGTGCCAGTGGGTGGGCATCAATATTCACCAGAAGACCTGGTCCGACACCTGGCTCGTCAATGGCCTAGGATTGTACATCACGGGCCTGTTCATTCGCAAGCTCATGGGGAACAACGAGTATCGATTCCGTCTCAAGAAGGACATGGAGCGGGTGTTGGAGTTCGACAACGGGGCGATGCCTCCCATATGCCAGCCGCAGATAGTGGAGCCCCCGGATTCCGTCAACCTCCCTTTCATCAATTTGAAGGCGCCCCTCGTACTCCACATCCTGGATCGTCGGCTCGGCAAGTCTGGCACCTCACTTGGACTGTCGCGTGTTCTGCCCAAGGTATTCTTGTCCGCGATCAGCGGGGAGATGCCCAATAATGCACTCTCGACGCACTCGTTTCTGCGCACATGCAGGAAGGTCAGCGGCATCGATCCGAGGTCTTTTGCGGAGCAGTGGATATACGGCAGTGGCTGCCCGACGTTTGGCTTTTCGGCGACCTTCAATCGGAAGAAAATGGCGGTGGAGATAACCATGCGGCAGGACGCTCCGGCGTACAAGGTGCACGAGAACAGCGAGCTGGCCAAAACTTTGATGAAGCCAGTACCGTTCTTCGAGGTATTTTTCTTCTTCAGGTCCTCTAATTCTTGGGCTCATGCCGCAATGCAGGGTCAAATGACTATCCGAATACACGAAGCGGACGGGACGCCGTACGAGCACGTGTTGGACATCCGCAGCGCTTTCAAGCGCTACGAAGTGCCCTTCAACACGAAGTATAAGCGCGTCAGGCGTAATACGAAGCGGTATCTGGCGCGTCAGGCGCAGCACAAGCCGCGGCTGAAGGGGATGCTGATGCAGCAGCAGCAATGGACATGATCGACATGGGATTCGGGCTCGACATTTGGGAGAAAGAGAGCGAACGCGAGAATTGGAAGGTTGCAGACTGGACGGAAGAGGACGAGCAGAATATGTCTGGGCAGACGTACGAGTGGATTCGGATCGACGCGGACTTCGAGTGGATTGCGGCCATTGCGTTTGATCAGAAGGACTACATGTGGGTGTCACAGTTGCAGCGGGACCGAGACGTTGTCGCTCAGTATGAGGTATGTGAAGTCCTCCTCCTGCACGTTCCCACATTGAGGACAGTTCAGGCCATCAACGTGTTGTCAAAAACGCCCAACCCTATCATCTCGAGTACATTCACGAAGACAGTCCTCGTCTCAATTATTACTTCAGGATCCGCTGTGAAGCTGCCCATGCACTTGTCACGGTAAGTTATGTCGTTAGCATATGGGTTATCATAAGTACCAACTGTGACGCTATGATCCCAGTGTGCGATACAACGCTTGGAGTGGCTCGGCTTATTCCATCTCTTCAAACTCTTCCTGCGGTACTGCTATGAACCTGACGATGCGAAGCCTGACTTGTTCAACCATACTTACGTTCCAAGGCCCAACGACTTCAGTGACTTAGCGGAGTATTTTGTGCGGAAGGTACTCTCTCCGTCGACGCATACACTGTTCGCAGCACACTCATCTTGATAACCCTTCAGAGTTTGGTCAAAGCGTATCTCGCGTTCGCTTTGAGAATGGCAAGACTCCTCCGATCATACGACAGTTCCTTGTTGATCAGTTGCGTTACAACGACAACACGCTAATCCTGTATGTTGTACTTTTTTATGCCGCTGCTCGTAGTTGACTGGAAACTGGTTGGTGCAGTACTCGGATGCATTCTATATCTGTACCATCATATCGGCGCTTTCATGTGCAACAATCTCCACCGTTCCTCCTGAACGAGGTGAATTCACCGCAACGGATGCTCAGCCAGTACAGGATACACAAGATGCCGATCTCTTAAAGCAGGCACTTGCGGAGGTGGACAGGTATCGTAGCATGGACAGGCTGATACCCACATATCATAATGTTGTTACTATTTCTGTGATCGAGGTAGGATTCCCTTGCCCAAAAGACAATTCACGTACTAACCGGTGTTGACAGTTCTATCTCATGCTCAGTGTAGCCAATCTAATTCCTCATGACCCTCGAATGTTCTTCCCACTAACACGGTATGTTGCATCTGCGTTGTTACGCGGTCGTCTGTCTGACCAGGTGTAGTGAGGGTAATTACACGCAAGTGCGGATGGCCGCCTTCGACATGCTTTTCCTCACAAAGTGGTATACGCCGAAGATCATGCGCTACATCTTGGCTGTTATGGCGAACGATCCTTCACGGGTCATTCGTCGACATGTTGCTCAGAATGCATGTCTCAGTCTCGCTTTACTGGTCACCATGGGCGAGATGAAAACGACCAAGGACGCAGAATCCTTACTGATCGAGGAGGACGGTACTGTCGCTGAGAGGGCGAAGGAGAACAAGAAAAGCGATGTGGAGCTCATGATCAAGACCCTGAGGAAGGACCGAGAACTTGGCAAAAACGAGATGATTCGTGAATTCTTGATTCCTATCGCTCTGTGCGTATTGTCATCGTTCCCTTTGGGATTTTTGCTAACTTCGTACATCTTTCAGATCACCTGACGCCGACAACGAAGTTCGCTGGTGTCTGTTGAAGTTGGCAGACTTGCTCATTCGTGGTGCAGACGAGACTCCTCCGAAGGTCATGATTCATCTTCCCCCCACTCCAGTAGTGGAAGCACCGCCTCCCCTTCCTCTTGTCAAGTTACCGCCAAAACCCCAGCGTGTATTGAAGAACGGCGGGCCACCTCCCCAGACTCCATTGAACTCCTTCACGATGCCTCCAAAGCTGAAGCTACTTCCCAGCAGTTCGCAGGTGGATGCATCGGCAAGAACACCCAGCGCGGCCACGCCTATACCGTCGACAAGGGCGGATGCGTTTCCTGTGCCCAGGCCTCCGAAGAAGATTCAAGAAAAGAAGAAGGAGAAGGTTGTCCCTAAAGCTCAATCCAGCGGGATGCCTCTGAACGATTTGCGAGCGAGCCGAAACGCCTTGAAGAAGCTTCAAACAAACAAACACGCGGCAGTATTCTTGCAGCCTGTGGATCCGGTACGCGATCGTGCACCGAAGTAAGCCGAGATCTCTCGTGGCCTTTGACCTCACTCACAAATATCTTCAGCTACTTCGACGTTGTCAAGAACCCGATGGACCTCAGTACCATGAATGCAAAGCTGGGGCAAGGACAGTATAAAGATCGCTTTGCGTTCGAAGCCGACTTCCAGCTCATGATCAGTAACGCGAAGCTCTACAACATGCCAGGAAGCTATGTGCACAATGAAGCTTTATCGGTGGAATCGTTCTTCGAGAAACGTATGTTTCTGCAGTTTTGCTAGCTAGCATGGCGCTCATCTGTAAATCTGATCTAGAATGGGCGCGCATCAACAAGACATTGGAGGCTGCGGCTCAACCCCCCGTCGTGAATATCCCGGTCCCTCCACCGGCTGTCAGGTCACATCCTATTGCGCCTATATCTTCCGCGCCTCATGCGCCTAGCCCTGCACCTTCTATCTCGCGACCGACTATCAAGCTGAAAGTCGGTGGTACGGCTCAGAATGGCACCCCTGTGCCTCCAGCCGCGAAACCTATTCCGAAGCCCAAAGGGCGAAAGCCGCAAGAACCTAAACCCTCCGAGGTCCCTCCTCCGAATACGCCATACATCGACGATGGATCTGCGGATCTACTCGAGGAGGTCATTGCCATTGAGCGGGAGAAGGATGAGGAGCGCAAGCATCGAACAACCGCATCTGCAGAGAAGGAGAAGCACGTGCCAAAGCTCGTCATTGGGAAACGTAAGAAGGGCTTGGATGAGCCTACGGACGAAATCCTCGCGCTTGCGACTCCTGCCAAGAAGGAGAGACCAACGGTCGTGACTCCTGTGGCTGGGCCATCTTCTGTCGTTTCTCAGCCTTCGGATAAGGGCACAGAAGTTTCATCGGCACCGAGAAACGGCACGACTTCGCACAAGGCTAAGGGGAAAGTCGCGAAACCAGCTCCTGCTCCACCTCCAGAGCCTGTCGTCGAGGCATCGCGGTCATCCAAGGGAAAAGAGAAGGAGACATCTGCTTCCGTTGCTGCGAAGGCAAAGAAACAGGCTCCACGAGCGACTCCCATAAACGACAAGAAATGCAGAGATCTGTTGAAGATCTTGCAGAAGTTACCTGACTCCCGCATATTCTTGAAGCCTGTTGACCCCGTTCTAGACGGATGCCCTACGTGAGCCGCCACGCTCATCTTTAACTGGTGTAGCCTTAACATTTCACAGGTACTACGATGAGATCAAGGAGCCGATGGACTTCGGCACGATGCAGACAAAGCTCAACGAAAATGCATATTCCACGATGGAAGAGTTCGCAAGCGACGTCGAGCTGATCATCAGCAATTGTCGGACGTTCAATCCCCCTACGACCTATCCCGTCACATGCGCTGACGCTGTTGAGCGGGCGTTCAGGAAGGAATGGGTGAGGCTGGTGGAGAGACGGCTCGCTTGGAACGAGAAGAGGAGTTTGCAGAGTGTCATGAACAAGCTCGCTGCCGATCCATTGTGAGTCAGAATATTGTTTCCATGGGTCCATGTCTGATCATATCGCAATAGGGCGTTCGTCTTTCTAGAACCGGTGGACCCAGTCGCGTTGGGCATTCCGACATACTTCGACGTGGTCCCTCGCAAGGATGCCCGTGACCTCCGCACCATTCGACAGAAGCTCGATTCTGACAAGTACGATTCGGTCGAAGCGTTCGAGGCAGATTTGGACCTCATGATCCACAACGCGATCCTGTTCAATGGGCCGGATTCGGAAGTGGGCAAAATTGCCGTCCTTTTCCGAAACAAGTACAGAGAACTGCTGTCGGGTCTGAGATCGACGGGCGTCAAGAGGAAGGGAGGTGACAAGGGCACTCCTCAGCCTCCAAAGAAGGCTAAGTTGGGATGATTGGTGGTGGTATGGACATTGTGTCTTGAGATCTGCTCGTCGTGCTGTGCTTTTATGTACCATGTTCTTATGGTATGCTTCGTTATGGTATCGGTAGATAAAGCTAGTATTCAGTTATTGCGAATTCACTCCTTTGGATCTTGATGCTCTGGGATGCTCTGGTGTGTAATTGTATGCACTGAACTCCCCAACATCTGGAACGCTTGAGTTGACATACCCCTAGACCTGCATAAGATGCACAAGCTGTATGCGTTGCCCTTATACTTTATATGCGACAACGGCTGGTCTCGGTTCTTCAACAATTGGGTATACACTCCTTTTGAGGTGCGAGTGCCGGTGAAATTGACTCTTCCAATATATCGTATGTCTTGCATGTTGCGAGAAAGATAGTTCTAGTTGATATTCCACGGTTTCCACTGCCGTGAGACGACCTGGGACCCATCTATTCAACTTCCGGATTTGTCTATGTTCCTTCCAAATTAGGAAGTACATGTCCTGTGATCAACGTACCGAGCTGAAGCATCTCTAGCCTCTTCGAAGTACTTCCCATTGGGTTTCAGTGACATTTCCCAGGTCCCTGTAGCTGTCCAGAACTGCTGCTGGCTCCCTGTTCGTGGCCTTGATACCGAGTACTGCAGGACTTCTTCGTGTGGAACCTGGAGCTCGAGTCGAGCACATTGTTGTATCTGGTTTCCTCGTGGTTGCTGCGACGTACAAAGCCTATCAGCGCAACCGAGAAGTATCCTTGTATCCCACATTTGCATTATTATTGTCCCAGTGAAGCTTGTTCGTACCTCTGTAACTCCATCCGGAATTGCGTTTGCTACTGGCGAGTTTCTTTCTAGTGTCTATGACAACTATTCTCCGATGTGTCATCCCATGCAAAGCGGTTCTTCATTAATGGCTCTGAGGTCAGACGAGTTTACAATGATCTCACATAATACAAGGTGCACTCGGTGCCAGACAAGGCCATATCGGTAGTGGACCCAAATCCGTAGGACGTGGCCTTCGCGCCGACCTCGTACCGCACACTTCGAATTCGTTTACAACTTGCCGGCGAAGAACCTACTGGGGGAACGGTCTGCGCTTGCCAAACTCGAGAGATAGATAATCCGCGCTTGCCGCCCTTCGAACTGAGAGGTGCCCAAGCGACGTCGCGACCGAAACAAGCTTGGCTAACTCATGACATGCATGACACGCTCGGTGCCTTGAGATACTCAGATCTGCATTTGTTGAGATTGCTCAAGGCAAAAAAACAGCATTACAATCCGGATTTCAACATAGCCTTCGACCATGGAGATACCGATGGTGAGCCATCGACCTTCTTGCTGAGGTCCACACTGGAAAACTTACAATAGTGACGGGTTGTCTGCCTATCGAACCTGCACCCGATCCGATGGTCATTTGCCTGCTTTCAGGCCCAGGGGTGCGAGTTGCCCATTCGAGTGTTATTCTTCCGACTGTGTCCGTGATCTGCGGGGGTAAAGCAAGACGTATAGCTACATGACGTTACTCGGCCTTTGTTCTGTCGAGCAATGTGGTAAGAATAAACGAGAGTGGGTGTCCGCAATTGTGCATGGATGACTTCTCATCGATGTCTCTGTCGGAACGGCGGTCGCGACGATGACTCGATCGCGAGCGAGACGACGGTGGATCGAGTATTGTGTGTGCCCTTCGTGCACGACAGGTCAATATGCAGGGACAGAGGACAAAAGGCTGGAGGGGATAATGGGTGGATGGGCGCCTGGGGCGTGCGAAAGCGGAGGAGACGGTGGAGGGCGGGTTTGGGTTGACCAGAGTGGCACTCTCTCGTGGACGTAATTCACGAACCGCCACTGCGGGTTGTGGTCTCATTGTTTCTCTCTCGAGTCTCTTCTTCTGCCCTTCCTTTCTTTTCGTTTCATTCACCTTTTACCCCGCTTCTTCCGTGCACGACCCCAGACACGACACGACCCTCCACCATGGACCAACATCAACAGCCCATGAATGAGGACCACGCCCAAAACTTTGTCCCCGCCTCTTACCCAATGTACCAGCAGGATGAGGGCCCTTCCTACGACCTCGTGTATCAGGCGCAGATGCCTTACGGCGTCGTGCAGCCCGGCCCTCCTACGCGTGGGTCTATCCATCTCAGCGTACATCCACTAGATCTGATTTGTCCTATCACCACATCTCTATTGCCGTCTTCTAGGTCATTTGTCGGAAACCGACATTCACCAAGCCATGCAATACCAAAGATCATTGGGCATGCTGCCGCCTCAGCAGCATTTCGGACAGCAGGTGTACAATGCCTCCCCGCCTCATGGCGTGATGCCTCTGTCCACATCTCCAACTCCCCCGTCCCCATACGACCCGCTCTCACCACCCGTTTCCGGATCAGACACATCTGCAGACGGTATATACCACCACTCTCGTAATAGCAGCGCCACGGGGTCACCATCGTCCTCGCGCGCGAACAGCCTCGTCCATCGAAGCAACCACACCTTGAGGTACAATCCGACGCCCTCCCCCACTAGCTCATCTGCCGGCCGCCGCAGTCGAGGGCGCTCTATATCAGACGACGACGAACACATGGGTGTCAATATGGCAGAGAGTTTGGCCAACACCAGGAAGGAGGCCACCCGCAGACAAAGAATCGAGGCGGAGCAGCGGCGTCGGGATGAGCTGCGAGATGGGTATGCCCGTTTGAAAGATGTTCTGCCCGTGTCGAACCAAAAGAGCAGCAAAGTGTCTCTTCTCGAACGTGGTGCGTCTAGTCTCTTCGTTGAATGGAACATCCGTCTGATTGCAGTTTGAAATTCAGCAACCAATCACATCGTCTCCTTGGAGAAGGCGAACAGAGCTCTACAGCAACGTCTCGCACAGATAGAGCAAGAAGTCACCAGGCTGCGTTCGCTCAATGAGAAGATCTCTCTGGGCGTCGGAAATGGGAACAGTCCCTCCCCGGGCCAGCTGAATATGGACACCCGACCGCTCTCACCACCACCCGAGGGATCGCAGCAGATGCAGCATCAGCTTACCTCCGTCGTGGGACAGGAGGCGCCACAAGAAGAATCAAGTCCGTCACCCTCAGATGGGGGGTTTTGAATCACAATGCACCCTTACAGCCCTCGCACGGACACTGCTTTCCATTCTCCTCTCTTGCTACAATTTCCTCGGGACACCCGTATCCGCTATCCACCTCTATTCACTGTTCCTTCTTGCTGTCCACGTCTGTCTCGCCTTCTCGTCTGTGCTCGCGTTTCGTGCCACCCTCGGGCAGTGTGGCGTGTGTTTTGGGAGGGACGATGCAGCGATCTGGTTGTCTGCGACGACGGAGCCAGGCAGTCGGTCGGCCTCGAGGCGCTGGGGACCGTGTACAGCGCCCGGCGCGTGCATTGCTACACCCCTCCCCGCCCTCTTCCCCGCTCGACTCGTGAGTATCCTGCGGCTCGACGCTGCAGGCTGGTGCATTGCAGAACATGCTGTCCGCTCATCCGATCCGAGATCATTGGCGCCTTCGATCGCCCCATCTCGTTGATCGATGATCAGATGGTCATCTTGCAATGCTGCCCTCGCTTGTACGCTCCGCCGTCGCCCCGACGCGACTCGGCCATCCGTTCCTCTCCCACCATCTCTTCCCTCCCTCCCTGCCTCGCCTGGATTTTGCACAGAATAGTCCCATTTGTAGAACAAAGAACTACGTTATCCCGGTCCTTCTCGCTTCCATCCTACCCCTCGCTACACTAACCATTCCCCTTATCCCAATCTGCGGTCTACCACTTGTATCAACATTGGTGAATGGAATGCGACGACCTTACGAATGACGGACAGGTTTCCCTGCGCCCTGACCGCGCAAGAGGGTGGCAGATACTTTGTGCGCGCAGATTGTGATATAGCCAAATGGCGCCTGTCAAGACCCGAGGCTCACAAGATCCCAGTCGAGAGATAATGACCGTGACCAGCCCTACACCACGGAGGAGTTCTTGCGGTTCTTGCACATGCAACGTAACCTAGAAGAGCGTAGATCCCCATTCCGCCGTTTGCAGCACTAGCCTGAACGGAGCACTGCGCACTTGCGCCACCATAGTCGAGGCCCTGGGAATAGCTAAGCAGGATGTGCCGCGCAGACAGTCCTTGAGCATCATGATCAGTCTTGGCCAAGAGGACAGGAGCACGACGGGAAGGATGCACAAATAAGTATAGACCGGCCGCGCAGTGTCAGTCTTACTTATACTGATGGAATCAATTGTTTTGACGGCCGTGCCCAGCAGGCACTGACATTCTGCTCACCTCATACTATGCGAGTCACAAGTATGCACGACGGACATGTAAGTACTCGGCGGTGCCGATCCCGTGCCTAGCCTAACTTCCATGGGCTCGGAGGTAGGACATGTCCATACAGAATGCCATCACTCGATGCGCATGCCCGACCTGACGATGGACCCAGAAGCAGGACAAATCCGTCGACCAAGATAGCAAGTAGGACATACCAGCTCTGCGCCAGCGCCCGTTCTCAGGCGGCAGACCGTCCGAAGAACCGCCATCGCGCCAGAAGCAGCGTACGATATCTAAAAACCTTAATGCGAGTCGAGTCATGGCTGTGGAGGCAGAAACAGCGCAGCACGGCGAGTGGCTCGCTGGGAGCATCCTTCCGCTCTGCGTTAGGTCGGCTCTAGCGAGGATCAAAAGGGGCGAGAGAAGGAACGCTGCTGCCTGCTGGCGCGAGACGCGTCAGCGTCGGTCATTGGCGCTGAGCACTGATGATGCTCGACTGCGAAGTCTTGCCTTTTCGGGAAGGGTCGGCGCAAGTGGTGGCCGGCATTCTGTACACCTGCGTGCCGCATCGCGAATTAGTGTATTCGGGATAAGGGTAGGGCGGGGAGAGATCGGAGAACTGCTGCAGCTGTCACGCATGAGATGCGAGAGACTGCCTAAGATAGGACGTCCGAGTATAGCGCAAACCATGGCTACGATATGTCAGAAGCGGAAGTGCCAGCGGAGGGAATAGTAATAGGACCCTCAAGAACAGCGGACTCGGGCACCTTCGAATTCCATGCCAGAGGTCAGGATGCCAGCGAAGCCAAGGCACAGAAGGCGGAAGAGACACACAGTCGCAGATGGTGGCCCTTGCCTGGACGTAGAACGTGGTTCGTACATCGTGTCGACGATCATCTCCGTTTACCGCAATAGGCAGAAAGGGCACTCCGGAGGTATAAGACATTCCGTGGCCACTTGGACAGCACATCATCTCTAGCAGCGCGCATACAACGTGTTTTAGCCTCGGCGACCACCATTCAGATATCGGCTTACCTATACGCTCGAAGCGAGCGCGCAGAGCTCTGGAATTTGAGCGCGTCGTGAGCGCAACTTCAAGCGGAGAGACAGAAGTGCCAGGAAGAAACCCAGCAAACTGGTGACTACGCTATGCAACGTGGTTAGCGGACATGTGAATGTGGCGTGACACTCGAATGCGCGGCAGCTCGATGAAGGGTTTTCAAATGTGACGGGCCACTGGGAGGCCCGCGAAGGCACTGTTCCTCCAAAATGAAATGTGAAGTGTCGGTGCACCGGGTGACACGAGTGGCACCCTATGAAGTTCCGTCCATTTGACCAGGTGTCTTCGTCTGATGGAGAAGCGGTCGTGACGAGCAAGGCTGCGGCGCCAGAGTGGGAACGGAAACCAGACTGGTCGCTGATCCGTGTGCAAAGTCCCTCAGTCGTCCTGATGCCCGCGGGCGAACCCGCTCGTCCATCTGCACCATTCGACAAGAATACTCACGCCGGAGGTCGAAGTGAAATCGATGAGGGTCCTTCTGAAGGCGTCGATTAGCATTCTGACATGAGCACGCATACAGAAGACGGAGAGATCGGTGGGAAGTGCTGAGCTGGGATGGCAGGCGTGAAAAGATACCGATCCGCGCGTGGCATGTGAGGCGTTCATAATGCAATGGGGCCAGACCGTGCAGCTTATCCACCGCAATCTGCGGAAGCCGGAGTGACCAGCAGAATCGCAGCCTGCAGGGTTCGTGTGGGGTATGTCGCGGGAGATGTTCTACTAGAACATAGATGCAGACATCGTGGTGTAATAAATTCCGGAGATGAAACCCAGAATATCAGAATTCGGGAAATTCGCCAGACCAGAAGAGATCACAAGATGCTTGTGACTGCTGCATGGATAGGCCACAGCATCGTATCAAATTGCGCGGAGCCGATTCGAGCGAACGGAGAAGACAAAGAGCGATTTCTGAATTTGCCGTCAGAATGGGATATCCTGGCCCCGGATGGAAGTGTCCAGAGCAACCTGGTGTCCAAATAGTGAACCCATAGTTAGATGAACACCACTCGTATGAATTTGGCGCGCGTAACTCGAAGTTCCGTAGAGCATTTATGAAGGCACTGCCCCGCATAGGGAAATGTTCATGGACAGGGAGAAAATTGCAGAACATCACGAAGCTCTTGAGAGCGCGCGAGCCGGGATGACGGAAGACATGCAAGCCAGAGGGGGCCGTCTGCAGAGGCGTTCAATTGCATGTTGCTCAGCTGATCCCTGCCTTCCCAGCGAAAGCATGCGTCGAAGTTGTGCTTCAAAAAGCGAGAGCGGCTGACAAGACTAGTGGCGCCAGACCCAGCGCGTCAGTCCATGTTCTTGACGAGGTCCGGGGGCCTGTTCGTCACTGCTGACAGGCTCATTGAGCTGCGGCCCATCTATCTGGATGACCCTGGCGCTACGGTGTCGATATACAGGGATTCCTCCGAGGATGATGTCGAGCAGAGGAAACAAGAACAGACTTATTGCTGCCGCGAACAGGGTCCCAACTTGTCACGGAGAAGTGTGACGCGGCACGGGAGCGGCCCGGTCAGGCCACCGCAGAGTCTGACGTCAATTGTGACAGTGACAGTGACAACATATTGTCACACGGGGCTCTCGATGGCGAACGTGCCTCAGACAGGTCCTCGTCCCACCATCGTCGGCGTACCCGCCCTTCGTTTCGTGCACCCACCATCAGCAGTGCTCAGACACTCCCTGACCGCCTAGTATCGCCGCCAATTTTGCGAAAGCTCTGCCTCGTCGTGTCTGAGTGTCAAGACCCCTGCTGTATTTCAAGTAACGCCCTTATCCGCTCTCTACGCACCTTCCTACATCATGTGGTGCGCAGAGATATCTGAGCATCCAGACGTGATATATGTCTGACATGTATTTTTGTTTTTGCGCTGGGTGATGCAGGTGTGATAACTGCCTTCTGCTCCTCCCTCTGGTGCGTGCACTTTTTTTTGGCACATTACGATGCTTCCCCAGTCTGATCACCTCCTGTCTCGCAGCGCTCCGGTGCCATGGCATGGGGTGTCGTCATATTCGTAAGGCTCTTCGCTGTGATGAATATGCCGAATGCTGATGTCATATCGCTTCAGCTGTACAGCATCGCGGGAGGTATATTCATGCTTGAATGGGGCCAGTTCCTCTATTTCACCTTCCCCGAATGGTCAGTCTGTCACCTCCTCGTGCTGCTTGACGTACACTGAGGGCATCTCATGGTATGACAGGCAAGTCTACGGCGGTATCGGCCTCTTGATTGGTGCCATTTCGCTCATCAACGTCGTCGCTCTCTCGAACGTAAGTGTCAATGTGCAGCGTTTCACGACGAGCGCTATGCCTGAAGCAATGTTATGGAACCGTTTACAGCGATCGTATATGTGGACACGCGTCTGCAAGGCCCTCTGGCCATTCGTGATCGTCATAACCGCCGTGCGGGCCATCATAATGATCGTCGAACTCCAACGCGGGTAAGCAGACTCCTTCTGCCCTACATACGGTTCTTCGCCATCACCCGGGTGGCGTCGCATGGATCTACGCGAGTGCATGCTCCTTCCTCCGTGCGCCGTTCTCGACGCTTCAGGCTCTCGCCACTTTTAATACTGCTTCGGTACTTACTATGCCTGCGTCCCCGGATCACTGCTTCGTTTCGTTCTTTTCCGGTGGTCTTTCGTTGCTCCGAAGCTCCGATATCCTCGCAACGTGACGAGCCATTTGGTATGCTCGCTAGACATTTTCCCGAGGCCGATGAGCCTAGCGTATCCTGGCTATGACTACCGACCCCACTCCAGTTGTCATGGTAGAGTGCTGACTATATGCATGTTTTTGTAGCAAATCCAAGATCAACTGGGAGTGCGCCAACGGGCAACAACTCTGGACTGCTTCTGCGGAAGCTGGCTACGGCGGCACGAGAACAATGCCGTCCACGATTTGCACAGCGGGTTTCCCCACGGTCTTCGCCGTGTTCATTATTTTCCTGCTAGCGGATCTTGTCTTCCAGGTAAGCCCCGCCTGGTCTCGGAACGGGCAAGTTGCCGTCGTGCTCCAAAGCTGATGCAGACTCCGTCTGTCAGATGTACATGTTCTTCATGACGTGGCGCTACCAGAAGCTGCTGGAGCATTATCAGAGCATGATACCGCAGATGGGTGGTGAGTTTTCTTGCATTGCCAGCGGACACCGAGCGACACGCTAAGCGAAACGTACAGGATATTACAAGGCCTGAGGCGACTGCGCGCGAGGACATTCTTTTATTCCCGGTTGGTTCACAGTCTTGTTTGCTCTCCGTATCTTCCATTACTTCTCACGTCACGACCGCTCACGACTAACGACCCACGCTTACGACACCGCGCTTTTGCGACTGACTTATTCCTTACATTGACGACCCTTACGATAGTGTGCTTCTGTTGGCTTGTCTTGTGCTACCGTCTTGTTGTAAACTTCACACCGCGCAAGCGCCTCTGCCTAGGCAGGGTGTGCGCACTAAATCCTACTCGACGTCGCCTTTGCGTCAGAGGCGGACAATAAGTGACGCGGAGTTACGATAAGAAGCTCTCGTAAACAACAGCGAAAGGTCCGCCCGGTGGGAACGACGACCGTCGGAGGAGACGGAGTCGCCAGATTGGAGCGGTAAAGTGGAGGGCTGGGCATGCATATGGCAAATTGATCGGAACAAAGGTGGCAGAGGGAAATGAAAAGACAAGCCACGGCCGCGGACAGGCCGGCAAGGGATGAAATGAAAACAACGATGCTGGCGCCGGGTTCGGAGGGCCATGAGGATCGGTAGGGAGATGATGGAAATCGCCGGCGGCTGGAGGAGCAGCGGGCAGGGGGAGGAGGCGGAAGGAGGAGAGACTGGGACGGAGAGGTGATGGAGAAGAGATAAGGTCGGGGAGATCGATGAGGCAGTACGGGGCTAGAAACGTAAAATGAAATGCTGCTCGCTAGAGAGAGTCTTTGCGAATGTGCAGAATCACCCGTTGGTTCCCGAGGGGATGTGCGGACGTCTAAGATGGACAGGTTCTGTGATATACAGAGGAGGTTGGGGCGGATATCGGAGCAGGTGGACCAGGACATGAAATATCGGAAAACGAGGTTGTCTCAGGGCAGCGGGGAGTGGACGTGTGGCCACCGCGGCTGATGGCAGAGGACTCGGACCAGTCTCCTCCAGCGCGCACAGGCAACGGCGCGGAAGATCGGCCGCGGAACCTTTTCATGATCCCTGCCACTGTCACACCCTCGTCACACCGTCACAGCGTGATCTCTGCAGTAGCACACACGAGGCAGCGTCTGAATCACAGAGAGAGCTTCCCCTCGGCCTATATAGTCCCTCCTTCCTCTCTCGCTCCTTATCCTTCCCCCTCCTCGTCCCGTCTATCCGCTCCGCCTCCCCCTCCGCCGGTTCTTTTTCTTTGTTATTGTCCCATTGTTTTTCGCGTCCGAGATACAACACCGCTTCTCTTGTTGTCTTTCTACCGTGCGTACCCGCCCTCACAACCCGCCCGCTAACCCCGCCCGCTAATTCTCTTTGTTCTCCCGCCAGGCATCTGGCATATTTCAGTCTCACTTATTTGCATCGCATCTGTACACTCCCCGCAATATCTGTGATACTCGCATTCTCTCGACAAGCATCTTCAGCCGCTTCTTCTTCTGCACATCCTACAATGGAGACAGCCCATCTCGAGCACGTCCTGGACCACACCAAGAGCACCCCCGACTTCATGGACGCTTCTACTTTCAACACGTCGTACGACCCGCTTTCCGGCCTCGACTACCTGCAGTACCCGAACTCTCCGTTCGGCGTCTCCGCTATGAGCTGTAAGTGCCACATCGGTGTCCTTTGCATGTCGATCGGCTGATTCGTCCTCCGACAGCCTCGCCCCGCCTTGGCGGATTCAATTCGCTCAACTTGAGCGGAGGACTCAACGAGTACACATACGGCCCCAACTACACTGCAGGTTCCCCCGGACGCCCCTTCACGCCCACCGGCATCTATCCCGGCGCTCTCTCCAACGGCGAGCTGTCGTCCGACAGTGTCGCATCGGGTCGCAGCCGCCGCGGCAGCGGTACCATCTCTCCGGGTCCCTCCGTGCCTCCAGGCTCCCTCGCAGCGGTTCCCCGCTCGCACCGCTTCAACCCCCTCGCTGCTACCGTCACTCGTTCCTCGACGAGGCAGCAGAAGAAGCGGAGCAAGAACTCGGACGAGTTCGCGAGTGACGACGATGACGACTTCAACCCCATCTCGACGTCTGCGAACAACGACGTCCGTCGCGAGGAGATCCGCCGCCAGCGCATCGAGTCGGAGCAGAGGAGGCGTGACGAGCTCCGGGACGGCTACCGCCGCCTCAAGGACGCTCTTCCGGTGTCGAACCAGAAGTCAAGCAAGGTGTCGTTGTTGGATCGGGGTATGCACTTAATCACCCTCGTGGATTTTTGCATGGCTGACGTACCCTTTTCCAGCTACCACACACATTCGTTATCTCGAGATGACTCAATCACAGTTGCAGACGAGGCTCCAGCAAGCCGAGGCGGAGACCGCTCGCCTGCGGCACGTCAACGAGGCGCTCATGCTCGGCACCGCTGAGCAGCGTCACGCTGCCGTCGCTTCCGCCGTCGCTGCTGCTACTGCGCAACAGACACCCGCCCCAGCGCAGGTGTACTGAACACTCCGCGCAGCCGCAAAAGCTCGTCATGCGCGTCGGGACGCGCGAGCACTCGAACTTTGTATCACATTTGTATCAGATGACTTGCATGAGACTGGATGCATTCCCTGCCAGGATCGCAGGATGCTAACGATAACGATGGACAATCACTACATACACCACATTTTTACTGCATTTACACATTTTTATTCTCTTTATCCCGGCATTCTTCACACCGCCCGCTTCACACCGCTTTCATCCACTTCCCCCCATCCCCCCGCTACGCGTTCGCCATCGCCGCCCCGACTCGCTCTTAGGTCGCGTTTCCCACGGACCGGACTTGGTTGGCGTTGCGTCCGTGATGCACACCTCTCCAGCTCCAGCTCCAGCTCCAGATTTGTCTCGCGGCGGCGCCGCGCCCTGGAGACCCGACATTCGCCCCCTCACGAAGATGGTGCCCACGGACAGGTTCGACGCAGAGGACTGACACGACACCGACGCAAGACCACGGATCGAGAGCTTGAGGCGCATGGGCCACGTCGCTACATGCGCGTGCAGTGCCTCGCCTCCCCGTGGCGCTTTCTTGATTTCAGACCCGTTGTTTGTCCTCCCCCGCTCGCCTGCCCCAGTCTCACCTACACGCACCGGCCGATGGCGACGACCACTTCATTGTGGTTCCGTGCCAGGCTGATGAGCGTGCCGATACACCGGCTCGTGACGCGTTTGTTTGTCTCGACATATCTATCACGCCCCTTGAACGATTCCCGCGACCATGGTCTCAAGACGCCCCCTTACGAATTCTTCCACATATGCCACTATGCCAACTTCTCGCCGCCGCTCGTGCGGATGGCGGCGCTTGATCACCGTCGCCCTCTATCGAGCTACCTCCATATCTCCATCCTCCGCCCCCGGCTACTGGCATTCCGACAAGCCACTACCACGCCCATGCCATGACAGCACGCCGCCAGCCAGGAAGCCACGGGAAGACATGGCGAGGATGGGGATCCAGCCGACGAAGCCACGTCCGTCCGTCCGTCCGCTCCACTCCTTCCGCCCCGCCACGCTCACGTCCTCCCGCCTCGCCTCCCAGTGCGCGCGGCTAGTCCACGCCCGGGAGCGCTGACGCGTCAGCGCACGTTCGAGCAGTGCAGGTGCAGCGAAGTTGCAGTGAGAGCGTCGCGCGCCGCCTCGGGCCTGCTTGCAGGCCCTGAGCGCAGCGCAGCACGACCGCCCGACCGACTCGCCTTCGTCCATATGCCCCACCTATGCCCCGGACTGTCATCCCCGCTCAGTGCTCACCCGCGCCCGCTGTCGCCGTGTGTGCGGCTTGTCGGCCTTTTCCGCTTTCCTTGACTGCATTCCCGCATCGCTATAGCGTTCTTGGTTGACCGGTCGTGATTGTGCCTGCAGCGCGCAGACTGATCCGTAGTTACTTACGTGCACACGACGCAGTACGAGGCCCTGTCAGTACTGATGATTCAATGATACGAGACGTCTATGATTTGCGGTGGGACGATTCGAGTTGTTCTGTCAGCGACGGTACGTTGTAAGTTACCATAAGCGGAAGTGGAGCGGTGACGGAGGCAAATGGCGTCGCTGAGCTCGCCGGCCCGCATCCAGGATCATCCTCCAGATTACCGCCACTGCGATGAGCGACACAGCAGCCCTCCGCCGACAGCTCAAGATCAAGACCGGCGTCACCAAGCGGTGCGCAGCCAGTATGTCGGTGCGCCGTACACGTCCCACTGACAGACCGCCCACGCAGGCTCGCGAAGGAGCACAAATCGTACCAGAAGGAAGAAGAGGACCAGAAGCGCAAACTCGACAAGTTCGTCGCCGACCGCGCGGAGGACTGGGACATCGGGAACGCGGTGCGTGCCGCGCGTCCTGCAGGTGGCTGCGCTGCATGACTGACCACTGTCCCCCCCAGACGCGGATGCTCGAGGAGTCCAGGAAGATGATCACGGACACTGCCAATCGCCTCGGCGGCGCGGTGCAGGAGCTGCGCGAGCTCATGGTGAGTCCGCCGCCGCGCTCTCTCTCTCCCGCGGGACTGACTGGGCGCAGGTCGCGGCCGAGCAGGACCCCGCGCTGCATGCGGACGAGGCGCTGATCAACGCGCAGGAGGTCTTCGAGGAGGTCAGCATGTGACGGGGCGGGACAGACGAGACGGGCGGACGTCGGCTGCACCTGTGTATATTACGGATACGATACGGGCATACATACTCTTACTCAGTCGCGCTTGCATCGCCTGCGTGCTCCCGCCCCAGCGCCGCCCGCAGCCGTGTCAGCGCCTCCAGAATGCGCCGCCACGCGTCGCACTCCACGCGCTCCTCCTGCAGGCCCCTGCCGCCCTTGTCGTAGCTCCCGTCGTCCGCGGGGACGCCCACGCCGAGCGACGGGGGCACGAACCCCGGCGCGGGCGCGTTGATCGCGGAGGGCGCGATGCGCGACTGCCGGATGTGCGCGAGCGACGAGCGCATCGCGATGTGTATGGCCTGTGCGCCGCGCTGAGCCTCGGCACGCGCGGGGACGGAGGAGAGGAGAGGAGAGGAGGAAGGAAGAGAAGAAAGGACGCACGTCGAGCCGCTCGAAGTACTCGCTCACTTCGAGCACGAACTGCTCCGAGCGCTCCCCGCCCTGCGGCAGCGCGTCGGCGGGCGCGTCGAGCTGCGGCAGCGTCAGGAGCGCGATGGACGACGCTGCGAGCGCGAGCAGGCGGCTGATGTCCTGTGGGGGTGCGGTGTGCGTTGGCTGGTGCGTATGCTGGGCGGGAGGGCGCACCTTCTCGACCTCGCCGAGGGCGAAGATCTGGCGCGCGGTGCGGCTCGACGTCCAGATGGGGTCGATCTCCGCCTCTGCGCCTATCCGTGGTTGCGTGGCTGTGCTGCTGTTTGAGGGCATTGCCATTGAATGTTGATGTTGAGGCCTTGAGGTCGTGGTTGTGGCCTCGGCGCGCTAGTGGGAGACTCGGAAGTGGTAGAAGAGAAGGGACATGCGCTTTGGCTCGACGGCCACGGTGGTGAGTCGAAGGTGGCGTTCGACGCGTCTCGCTTGCGTCTGGCCACAAGTCATCACAAAAAAGGCGCGGGTCTTCGGATGGTATCACAATGCAATCTGATAGCATTACGATCGATAAAAGGGTTGTAAGGAGCACAAGGATTGTAATCCCCTGAAGCCACAAGAGTCCAGCTTACAAGTGCGGCATGAGGGCAATGTAAGAGGGTTAAAATTGCCTTGTAACATCGGGAAGGCTTGTCGTCCTTCGGATGAGGGTCATTCTCTTAGCCCTTGTGGTGGAATCATGAGTTGCGAGAGAGTTATTGAACTTGTCAGGTCATCGTATGTATAGCAAGTGTTCCGGACATGCGAAGTTGTACAGGAATCATTTTGCTTGTGCTCGCCATATGATGTGGTTGCAATGTGACACAACAATTGTATTAAATCTAATTTTACGAGACATTGCGACCGGTACCCGACCACTGATATGAACCGATTCTGTTCCTGACTCCAAGCACTGCCACCGAGCGCCGCCGTTGGCGTAGTAGTCGTTCAGCGCTCAGCACTTGCGGCGAATTATGGTGGCCTCCGACCGTCGCCAACGCCACTGGAGCACGTCCACTCAGCAAAAGCACATCAGCACGTCAAGAATCGAACCACGCACCGCATCCCAGTTCGTCGTCGTATGCCGCACGCAGGGTTGCTCCCCTGTGTGACGTCCGACAGTGCGGACACGGCGTTCCCGTACAGCCATGGGTTGAGGAAGCCGAGCGGCTTCCCGCCCTGCGCAACGCGGCGGTCGTTGAGCAGCGCGACCACGCTGGCGATGGTCGGGCTCGCAGCTCGTGCCATCCACAGCCCCCATCTCGCCATCGAGCTCGATCGCGTAGTTCACGCCCTGCGTCGAGACATCTGGGTAACCACGGCCCAACGAGTTGAAGAGGCCCTTGTTCGTCTGGCTGAGGAAGGACAGGTAGGGCGAGACAGCGGAGGCCTGGAAGGACGGCTGGGAAAAGTAGTTGGAGAAGCCGCATGCGGAGAAGGAGGCGGCGGTCTCCGAGCTAATGCCGGTCGTGGAGCAAACAGTGGTGATACTGTGTGGGGTCAACAGATGAGCTGCGGGCGCAGGACAGGCGGCGCTTACAAGGGACAGGCGGTGGGGAACGTCGGGATGAAGGTGGTGCAGTTTGCAGCTTCAAGTTGCGAGCCGGAGACGCCGCCGTCTAGTCATCCTGAGGGCCGAGCATCAGACTATTGAATAGCAAAGTTAGCATTGCTCCGCAAATGAAACAAAATGGCTTACTTACCATAATCGGAACTTGCTGACATTGTCACCAACACCAAAGATTTCTTGTGGAGAGAATATCTAAAAATCAGCATCAATTAAGAAAATTATTGCCCGGGAATTCAACACTCACCCGCACCACGCCATTAGCGATGACCCCTGTCACGATGTGTCGTGGTTTACATGACCTGTTGTCTTATTTATGGTGACCTTGTTCTTGTTGTCATCCTTGGGAGGCGGCCGACAGACTCAGCAATGTGCACTAAAGAACCTCAAAGAAGCTGAGGCAGGTACATCATTAATTTAAAAAAGGCAACTTACTTTTACAATCCACGGGGACCGTAAGAAACGAACATGGAGGTCATTATTACGCCGAGCTTGAATGCAGTCCATTATGCGGTAATGGGTCACTGTTGGATTTTCTGAGACAATGATCAGTCAACAGTCAAAGACAGTCAAAAATGTATGAGATGTATGCCTTTTGGGGGGCACATCACTGTCAAAGTGATCATGCCCATTTTCCATGCCAACATGAATCCGACAGGCTGGTAGATGACCAGACAGGCAGACAGGGGGGTTACCAAAGCGCCGGGTGTAGAAGGAGTCGAAGCCATCCAGTGGCAGTGGTCACTGGCATGCTGGCTAGCTTCAAAAGGCGGTCAGGGAATGGCGAGCAGGTTGTTCAGCCTGTGGCTGGTGACTGTACAGCTATATCTAAATTCAAAACCCGCGCAGTGCGCGTGGCTGTCCTCGGCAATCGTGTTAGTGTCCATATGCAGGCCCGCAACTGCTCGCCGAACACTCAGCCAAGCTCTCAGATCTCATCCGCAGATGCCATACACACATGCTTCCGTCGCAGAAGGCTCATCCGTCCTCGTGCCAGGAGTCCCGGGTCTTCCACGCGTCATCGACGCGCTGAGCACCATCATGTGGCCGTCCATCGCTCAGTCCGACGCGACGCCATCGCAAGAGCTGCGCGCGCGAACTGCTCAACTGGGCGCGGGACGAGGAAGAGGACGACAGACCTGCGCTCGCTCATCCTCTCCGAGCCGCCCAACGCCAGCCCCTCCGCGGGCACGCCAGCGAAGAAGAGCCGCATACAGCGCGAGATGGAGGAGCTGGAGCGCTGACTCGGACGCGGCATGGGGCGCCGGCACCGTGGACAGCTGGCCGGTGTTTGCGACGCCGACAATCGTGACGCCGATGGCAGACACCCATCGGCTTCGATGACGACTCCACCGAGTTCGTTTGTGCGCCGTCTCCGCGGCAGCCCAGCGCGGAGATGCTGCTGCCGATGCACACAGGAGCCTCGTACCGCTCGCTGGCGTCCCTCTTTGACTTCGGCGATGCGAGCTCGGACAGTGACTAAGAGGACCCCGACCTTCCGTCGCGCGCAGAGATCGCGGCGGATATTCAGCGCCATGTGTTTTCTTGTTTCTGTCATCTCTGCACTTACTTGACTCAAATTCTGCAGCTGAACTTAGCACACAACAAGGGGTTAGGCGAAGCTCCGCGGGTGTAGATCGTACATCACTTCTATATATTAATGTTATTTGCACAGTATGCCATTGACAATGCATATGTTGAGCACCGAGCCTCGAAGCCAACGCCTCACAGCCATTGGACTACGCTGCGGACTCGGAAGCCATCCCACTATTAAGAGCAGCCTCGAGTAACCCACTGAATGAAGCCTCCTTATATGGCGTACATTATTCATATGGAACTGGTGAGTGTGTGGTAATGTGCTCGTCAGCCCCTCACAACAGTGGCATAACTGAATCACAAGGAGCCCAAGCCTTACGAAAGTCATCTTCCAAAGACATGGACTACAACAATTTCTGTTCTTACTTCAACGAGCCGATCGGAGTGCAAGGCGCTCCTAAGGAGTAAAATTCTGATAAGATGTTATAAGTGTCCCAATCGAGCCGCCCTTTTTGTGATGAAGATGCGTGCTCACTGGAACGAATTCGTGGACCGTAGTGGATATTGACCGCGTGTGGCCGTCGAGTCGAGCGCATACGCACAGCACATGGATGTTCTTCGTAGTCAAACTCTCCATGGCACCTCGCCGTGCGTGCTATCTAAGTTACACAGGTGTACGTGATAGATGCGCGGAAGAGCGTTGCCTCATGACCCCGAACTTTGAAACACAACCGGTGCAATCGACCGGCCATTTCTAGTACTCACAGGGTCTCCAAGGCATTCGTGCGACACGAACTACAGGCCACATCGCCGCACGCTCCCAATACAGAAACGCACCCTCAACGGCACCTTACCGTTCGCCCAAGTCCCCGATCAAACCCTCCCATACATAGGAACATGCTCGAGACCATACGCGGCAGCCGAAACCCCGCCGTCGAGCCCGAACACAGCAGTGCGCACGCAGAACGTGCCACTAGGGGCAACTTCGTAGCCCGGCAAGCAGCTCCGCACGCGGCACGCGCCGGCCGCGCACGACACGTCCGCAACGCCCATGATCGCAGTGCAGTCCGTGCCGCGCGGGGACAGCGCGCCGAGCGGAACAGCGCACCCGCCGCCTGTCGCACACCGCGGTCAGCCACGCAGCGCCAGCACATCATATCGCGGACGGGGCACTCACAGCTCTCGAGGTCCTCCGCGGTGTCCACGCACTCCCACGCGTCGCGGCCCCAGCCGTACACGCCGCACGCGGTGAGCCCCGCCCCGCAGTGCGCGTGCGGGGACGCGCCGTCGCGCCTGATCGGGAACGCGCTCGGGCACTGCGCCCCGAATGCGCCGCAGACGCCGTTGCAGACGATGTTGGGCGCGTCGCAGACGCAGTTGCCGGCGCTGACTGTGAACCCGTTGCTGCAGGTGAACCCGCAGGGGTTTGCAGCGGAGCACTGCGGCACCGCGACGTCGGGATAGGTGCAGGTCTGGGAGCCTGACGCGGTGGCGACCTGTGCGTGTGCATGTCAGCGGCGCGGGGCTCTTGGTTGGTTGGTTGGTTGGGGGGGGCGTGGGGCTTACGAGGTTCGCTAGGGAAGATGAAACGGCTGCGGCGCCTGCGATGACGACTGCCTATGAAGATAACGAGACGGAGTTAGGCGATCAGGAGAAGGGATGGTTAAGAAGAAGTGCGTACAGCAGCGACGACAACGTTCGACCCTGAATTGACGAGGGGCGTTATGGCATTGTCACAAAGGCAGGTATCTATGCGCGGTGAGACGGTGCGTATGTTGCTGGATAACGGTCAACTCACTGATTATACCAATAGCGACTGTGCCGCCAGTACCGGCGACGGGAACATTGAGTGGCTTATTGACTAAGCTGGCACATGTGTCCGTTGTAGTGCGGCGAGTGAGTTCACTGAATGCTCGCGCAGAGACCAAGGGAAGTCCGATCGAAAGGACGGCGAAGAAGCACGAGCGGACGCGCATCTTGGTAGGTGTGCAGACGCGAAGAGACTCGGAGGACTCAAGACAGACAACCCATATATTGTGCAGCTGCCCCTATACGTCTCCATAAAATGCAGACGGTGACGGTAGGCCTCGCGAAGACAATATGTCATATATGAAGTCTGTGCCTGGTCTAAGGTCCGGTCGATATTGCAAAAAAAAAACACCGGGGGAGAAGCAGCGTCAACAGTGACCCATGGCCAGAGAAAACCTCGGCGCAGGCAGGCCATAAATCGAGGATGAAGACGAGGAGCACAACACGAGACGATCCGAAGAAACAAGAGTAGTGATGTGGACGGACGGCCACGATGGCCATAGGATGGCTTAGGATACTCGGACGCCTATATGTTTTACGGCTAACATGGGGCAACAAGGCACGATGGATTCATGGTGCCTGTGTAGTGCCTGTGGGGGAATATTCATTGCGGGGATACCGGAGGGCAATATTGCATGCTGGTGCCAAGATAAATTCTCGTCTGCTACTGCATAATTTGCCGGGCGGCGTAAGTTAGTAAAAGGAAACAGAGTCCCAAGACTGTATACTTTAGGAGAGATGTGGCATACAACTTCATGAAGAGAATGTTTATGCGATACGAGGGAACCGATAGTTGTTCGCAGGACGTCGACGCTGTTCACAGAATTCGAAACACCTCCAACTCCCATCCGGCCCGAGCGTGAATGGAAGAATAAGCGCCCATTGAGTACAGGCCGGGAGTTGTTGTGGCTGCGCTGCCTTTGCTCCGATCGTCCACACATCAATTAATGTCGTCCCAGTGAGTTTATCAGTTCCTTCCTTTCAAGCAGTTTATGCCTCGCGCAAACTGGCTTTACCTTGATCATGAAATGCACAAAGGACTATGCAGCGGCGTGGACTCTAACCACACACCATCGCTTGTAGGAACAACCAGTCAGTCCCTCACGAAAAACGAGCCAGGTGTGTGCCATGGTATTGTTTAGGGTGCATATATAGTTCATCACGCACACGCATCCATCGATGCAGCTTGGACCAGCCACCCCGCTCCGAAGCAAGTCAACAGGCCATGAAACAACGAGCCAACTCCTCCCCAAGCACACATGCCATGATGCCCACCGCCAAGGAGCTGAGTGATGTCGAAGTGCTTATTGCAATGATGGGCGGCGCAATGTCTCCGGACGTCGTCTTACGCGTCCTGCGCGCGCACCACGGCAACCTGGAGAAGGCCGCCTCCGCCCTCCTCGAGAACAATGTCGGCGACATAGAGATGCCCGAGCTCGTGCTTCCTGATGCGCACACATCCGGCTCGCCGGGTCCAGGTCCGCGCACGCCACCCCGTAAGTGCTCTGCGACGCGTGGCGCCTCCGTGCGCAGTTGACAAGGGTTTCAGCTTCGAAACCACAAAAGGGTTCGGTGATTGACCTGACGGTAGACGATGAGGACCTCTCCCGTGCTCTCCAAGCGTCGCTGGAGGATGCACCGAGGTTCGGTCCGAGCACTAGGGCGCCAGACCCGAACTGGGCTGTCGTCCCGTCCAATGTGCGAGTGTCGTTTTTGCCTTGTCATAGCTGTTGACAGGAGGACACGTCGCCAGGTCGAAGCAGGTGCAGTGGGTATGTCGCAGGACGACCAGTCGCTCAGTCGCGCGATCGAAGCGAGCCTATCATACGACCCTTCCAATGAGACATTCGAAGAGGTCCCGCTCCAGGAGAGGATCAGGAAGGGCGGCAGGTTAGGGCTCTTTCTAGCATGCTGCTGTACCCATATCTGATGTCTTACTGTATGTAGACCTGTCGCACTCCGTCCAACACGACCAACACTGACCCACGCGGGGCTCATTCTACATGGTCTCTTCTTCGTTCCCCAGGTCCGCCACAGCATCGCACATTGGCGCCCACACTTGGAAGTGCCCGTGGAATCGACAGACCTCCGTGAAGTGAGCCCCCCAGCGAGCGGGCCTGGTACGTTTGTTACCAGCTCGAACTGAGTATACGTCAGCAGGCTGACAGGATGCGCTCATAGCACACATGGTGTGGTCCCTCCTAGAAATCTTCGCGAACATGGATTTGGCACTGCTCAGCGAGCTCAGCGTCGACGCCGCCATTGAAGCATTCGAAACGGAACACTGGAACAGTCCGGTAGAACGTCCGGGGGATGTTTCATTCCGTATGCGGTCTTTTACAACGCTCCACTCTGCGATTTACACACTCGCGCAGAGTTTTACAACAAATTGGCACTGGCGATCGAGTCTTCCCTTTGTGAAGGCTCGCCAGACGCATCTCCGGAGTCGCTCCCCAGGTGTGTCCTCCGCTCGTCTGTGGTCCCTGCTCCCCGTTGAACTCTCTTCAGGCTTTTCCACTTCCGATACGGCCCCGCCACCGCAGACCTCTCCCATACGCCGTTTGACCACCGGCTCGACCTCTCCGTCGTGAAGGTCGACGTGCGCGGCACGCCCGACACGAACGATCTCATCTCCTGCGTCACTGCAGAGCTCGCACTGGGCACCTCACAGCCGCACGTCATCTTCGCGCCGTCTGCCGTCGTGGCCTTCCAGCTCGTCCGCGCGGACGCCACCGTGGGTAAGGCCGAGCGCCAGACGTTCCGTTATCCCCGCGCGATGTTCCTCGACCAGTTCCTCCAGGAGAATGCGGAGGCGGCGGAGAAGCGCCGCGCACGGCAGCGCGAGCTCAATGCAAAGATTGAGCAGCTCGCCGCGCGCAGGGGGGCGCTCGTGCGGAATAAGGTGCGCCGCGTGTGCGAGGGGCGGGCAGATCCTGATTTACATGCCACGTAGGACAGAGATACGCTCGCGGACGTGCGCGCGTCGCTGCACTATTATGAGCACGTCGCAGAGCACGGTGACGACCCGGCGCGCCAGGCGCTGCTGCACGACACGGCTCTGAAGCTCCGCAAGGTACTCACGCGGATCGAGAACGAGCTGCAAAGTGCGTCCTGCGCTGTCTGGTTAGCTGCTGGGCGTCCGTGCTGAGCGGAGTTGTAGCGATTGATGCGACCGTGGCGAAGCTCCGCGCGGAGGCGGCGGCCATCTTTGACTGTCCGGAGCTGCAGAAGCACAGGGTGAGCGTCTGCTCGTCTGGCCACGCACACCTTCTGACAGGTTCCGCGTAGTACGATCTCCGCGCTGTCCTCGTGCATGACGGCCTCTACGGGCGCAACCACCTATACTCGTATGTGAAGCAGAAGGGCGTATGGTGGAAGACCCTGGATTTCAGCGTCACCGAGGTGAGTGACTTCTCACACGCTGTGCGATAGTATTTCATACACCGCGGTCAGGTCCCCGAGGACACCGTCCTCAACGACCCTGTGGGGCTCCACCTCGGGGCTGGCCCGTACTTCCTGATCTACAGTCGTGCGCTGCCAGAAGAGGACGAGGACATGCGCGCGCCGTGGCCCGAAGACATCAAGGTGGGCTGTTGCGACCTATCAATACTCTAGAACTCCCGACTGACGTTCCACCCACTCAGAATTCGGTGAAACACAACAACAGGATGTTCCTGCGCCAGCTGTCGCCCGAAATCGCGGCACAGGTGCACGACCCGAACTCGCCCCCGTCGTCTCCGTCCATGCCGCTTACGCCGTCGGATTACACAATATCTTCGGTCGCTGTAGAGCCACCCGAGTCAAGGGGAGAGCCGATGGACATGACTGAGTAGACAATGGTCATGCTACATGATTACACACTAGCAGGTAAGCTCGAGATGAGAAGTGTGGCTGTATCATATCCCCAACGCAATTGAAGGAGAAATGTGATACTGTCTGTATTAACACCGAATCCTCGCTCTTGGACTCTGCCCGATCCTCGATATCTCTGCCAGTCAGAGCAGGAATACCTCATGGTCTGCTCTCCAATACTGAACGCATGATATCAGGGTCTGTGTCCAAACGAGACGAGATTGGTGGACATGCCTTCACAACAAAGCCATCCTCGAAGAGCTCCACGCCGGTAAGGTATCCGTGTGCCAATCTCAAGTCCCATTTGCTCTCGTGACATGGCAGCGAGGTGGTGATCACATTCTTGAAGCGCCCCCGTTCGATCGTCCAAGGCGCTGCGACAGACGATGTCTCGGGTGTCAGCTCCACATCCGAGACGAAGCCCTGCGCCTCGTGCCTCGTGCTCAGCACGTTGAAGTCAAGCAGGTGGATGTGAAGTGGACCGGGGCGCATCAAGGTCCCACTATCCAGCGACACCACCAGGGCCTTCGAGCCGAATATGCTGCATTCGCGCACGAGCATGGGCCAGAGCGGCACAATGACCATTCGCGCGCCGGTCGAGCCCCACGCGCTCCATGCGGAATGGACTGCCGCTGCATCGTCCGCGGCCTTTCGGACGCAAGATAGGACAGTCGACGTGAGGAGGAAAATGAAGGACTTCTCGAACTCTTGTCCAGTGGTCCTGAGCCGGACCGTGATCAGTGGATCAGGAGTGGCATCCTTGAAGGGGATGCCAGGGCGGCAGCCTGAAGTTGCTGGCGAGTATTCCAATACTGCAGTGTCATTGTCAACCGAGCCATCGTCAGTCGTTTCGGGCAGGAACATGCAACATATGTAGTCCTGTCCGCCTGGCTGTAGCACCTGAGTGGCATCGATGCTGAAATGAAATATAAGCAACCGGTGCGGGTACGACAATATCAGATGTTGGGCGTCCAAGATGTACAGCGACCGAGGGTATTCATCGGGGTATTGGCCATGGAGGGACTGCAAGGTTTCATGGATCAATAGCAAACGACGAGAGAAGAGATCCGTGCACACCAGGACCATGTCCCCGGTTTTCCAGTTCCACAACTGAACAGTAGAGCTTTCGTCCCAATTGTCCTCAAACACTACCATCCATGCAACTGTGTCATCATGGATGCTCAATGACTCTACTTGGTCATTGTGGCGGTACGCAGCAGCAAGTAACTTGGGAGTCGCGGCGCAAGGATGCACCGCTCCGGTAGACAGCGAGCGCACATGAATCTCTGCCGACGCCATATGGTCCCTAAAGTATGGTGCATGGGATGGTGAAAGATGAGAGTGGGAATCAACTGACCGATTTATTACAGCTGCAAGCAGAAGGTCCTGTGCGGGGTCTAAAGCATATGATTGTACAGGAAAACCGAAAAGCCCGAAGTCGAGCGTCCAGCGAACTTCATATACTCCCCTGATACGCGAAGGTAACTGTATGAACAAGAGACGTCCGGGTGGGCTGGCATAGGACATTGCCGAAGAGTTTAGACGGCTCTCTGGGACCTGGAAACAAACTGCTGTGCGGAACAGTCAAAGTAGGTGTAGTCACAACAGAGGCTCTGCGCCAGGCACTCTGGAATTGCCGCAATTTCGCGTAGCGGCAGGCGGTCGATAGATGGCTTGGGGGCCCATCCTGCATTCCATGAATGATGAGGGCGATTTTGTATTGCAGATATTCAACGTTGTCGACAATGTCGGCGAGCAGGCGGCAGACCTAATAATGCGTCAGGAAATCTCTGTCAAAAGTGCAGTAGCCTATGTGACTTCAGAACACACCTGCCTGCAGACAAGCAGATCGCGCAGATCCAGACCATCGAGGATGACGGTAATTGTTTCTACGGCCAACGACTGCATCTTCATTGTGCAAGTGACGGTGTGGAGTAAATGGACGAAGTCAGCTCCAGGCCTGTTTCCTAACCGGCACCACGGGACCTATATCATAGAGATTGTTTGTTGTTGGTTTGTTGGGGCCTCTGAACCCAAATTCCGCATGCGTGAGCAATGGTCATCGAGAGACGAGAGAAGCTCTTACTGACCTGTAATAGGGAATCCGAAATATCCTTCAACAAAGACGGCAAATTCAGCGTTCGCGAATTCTCACCAACCCAGGTACGTCAAACAGCTCACTGCCAGTGTAAGCTTTCTCCTGACATGATTGTCAGACATTCACAAGTACTCCCCAGAGACCTGAAACGCATTACTGATGAATGGCAGTCAGATGGGACTGTAGTGATTTATGACATAATCGTCAGGTCATAATGAGCGGTATAGAGCAACGACAGCCAAGAAGCGTTCAGTACTGTAGAGGGATGTCTCGCTGAGCCGACTCTGAGAGAAGATGGTGGCTAGACCATACCTTTCCTTTACCCATCAAGGACCCACCATTCTATTCGGTAGATCAGCACAAATTGCCTGGCTGAAGGGGTGGTGTAGACAAGTCATATTGAATTTCGTACGCCACCCGGTTTCATCATCCTGTATACGTAGTATGGCAGCCCGCAAGAACACCACAAATCCCCTTGAGATTTACTGACAGTACGTTCTCACTCGGTCACCGTGCACTCCCTGAAAGGAATCTGCGAGCCGGCATCATTGGCAGCATGGTTCCTGAGGGCATTGGGAACGAAGATCACGAAACTGACGCAGACAAGGACTCATCGTTCACCGTGGTCGGAAGGCTGGGGTAACGGCGCATCCTTGTCTGTCCTTGTCCCCGCAGGGTAAGTTACCTATGCAGGCATTCGCAGATCGTCCATCGAGAGACGTTGAGTAATAGCTGAGGGCGATATCCGACTCGACATGTGGAAAATCCGGAAGTCCATTTGAAGCGGAGTCGGGCGCTCGCCCGCCGCCGTGCATTGAGTACAGTATAAGCGCGCATCGGGTTCAGTACGGCCTCCGTTCTAGATCCCGTATCACATCCCGCTCGACACACATCGCCCTGACTATCGGCCATGGTACGCTGTCCAACCCGTTCGCAGAGCCTGCGGTCTCATTCCTTTGCTCTAAGTCGATCCCATGGGAAGTCCGCCTCTCCAGCTCGCGCCGCGTGCCGTACTTCTACAACACCCAGACCAACCAGTCCATCTGGGAGGCCCCGCCCGACCTCTCGCAGGAGCAGATCCACGTCCTTCCCGGCGCACGGGAGTATCTCCTTGGAACAGAGGCGCGCCCCGCACAGGTCCGCGCGAGCCATCTGCTCGTGAAGCACAGCGGGAGTAGGAGGCCAAGTAGTTGGAAGGAGGTGCGCCCCTGTCTGCCTGACCATACTTGCCTACGGCATCACTCATCGTGTGTATGTAGCCGAAGATCACGCGCTCGAAGGAGGAGGCGATTGAGATGCTGCAGGAGTACGCACGGGAGATCAACGGAGCTCCCGACAAGTTCGGGCAGCTCGCGAAAGTGCACTCTGACTGCTCGTCCCATTCGAACATGGGCGATCTGGGCGCATTTGGGCCGGTGTGTTGCGCCTCCACGTTGATGATGACTTGATGGTTGAGTGTTATCTCTGCTCTAGGGCCAAATGCAGAAGCCGTTCGAAGATGCCACCTATGCACTCAAAGTTGGCGAGATCAGCGATATCGTCAGCACAGACAGCGGCGTCCACCTCATTCTCAGGACCGCGTGAAAATGAAGAAGTATTCGCTATCAAGATATTGATATCTGTGGGATCCGTCAAGGCTGTTCGTCATCTGTATAACATCAACTATGTCGTGTTGCGCTCAATCACTACTACGCACACTTTTGATCCTCCGTTCGCCTGACTTCGTCTCAGCTGCCATCCGGGCGACATCCCATCATGATGACGATGCCCAGGTGTGTGGCACGCTTTCGTGGAAGTTCATTTTAAATAACGAAAGACACATCGTTGACTGATACTAAGTGCGCGTACATGGTGGGTAAAGGGTATGTAATGGATATGCTGAGTCCGAGTGGTATGATACAGTGCAATAGCAGCGTCAAATCGTCAAGAGCAAATGTAAAAAGTATGGATACATTTCAATAAGGTCACGTCCATTACCAGTCTGGCCATAAGTCAAGCAATGAGTTACCGTCTTCCTCCGGAGCATCATGCTGTTTCATCCATCTGTCGGGTACCTGTGCAGAGGATTATCAGATAATTCACATGGGGCGAACTGTGGCTACACACCAGTGGGAAGTACCGCTCCATGGCACTCAAGAAACGCTGTCTGTATTGCCTGGGACCAATGATGGTGGGCTCTCCTTTGTTCGCACCACCCAAAAATGCAGAATCCTTGACCCAACTTTCGAGTTTTTTGTCCCAAGTATAAGTCCTAATATAATCTACGTGACATGTGAGTCCATGGAAGGCGACGTCTGCGCATAGAGAAACTCACCAACGATGCCCACGACAAGCTCATTCTTCACCGAGTCTACACCAACCACCAGCGAATAGTCCATAACATTAATATCGCGAGGAACTTGCTGTCATTGAAGAGAGCACCGCGGAGTATCCTCTTTGAATGTTCACGGAGATAAAAGGGTGTTAGATGAGCAGCTGTATTACACTTCAGTATTGTCCCGCGTGCGGTCAGGCGGTAGCTCACTTTCAACCAGATTTTCATCAAGCAGAACCTCATTTCTCTGCCAGTAGACTGCACATGGCGATTGCGGGTTGAACCTTTCAGGTCGTAAATCTACTCAAATCGTTAGGCATAGATGTCTGACGCCAAAATGCAGAAGCTACCTTCGAAAATCGGCGGTCGTAGAACAGGTTTTCCATCACAAGGAGGTTCATTTGTGTTGGCTTGGACTTGGAGGAACCTTGGTGTTTATGCGTCTTCCTGAAAGTGATCTTGAAGCAACCGAAAAGTTTTGCAAGCAAAGTAGGACGCTGTACAAATTAAATGAGAAAATCGACGAGGTAAATATTACGATCTCTTACGCTAGCGACAACCGCAGAAGACATATAGTCAAAATAGGCCGGGGCAAAGGTTTCCATCGCCTGGAGCTCAGCTCTTGATAGTTCCTTCGCAATGAACCGATCATCTAGAGAAGGCCCTCAATTTGTGTGTTGGTGCACTATAGACTAAGCACGCACCAAGTGTTTTCAAGAAAGCAGAACCAGACTTTCCTCCACTTGCGTCCCACTTGACACACCTGGCTAATGACTCGATCATGCTTCTTTCGCAATCGTACGTCCGACGAAGTGCGTCGAATTGTTCAGGAAAAAGCACCGTACAGCTAATAGTCAATCCACCACTCTCGAAGGCTAACGCGTACTGTCAGCTATTATGTCTCACATCTGAAAGAATGTAGACTCACAAATTGCCCACGGCTGTTTTGATGAAGGAACTCGTAATTCCTCCGTGGGATCGCCAATTTCAGCAGTCTCCACGTTTACAACACCCCAGGTAGATGTCGATTCGGCAACTGACTTGTCATCGGGCATAAAGGCTTCTCCACCATCTGTCAGCTTGGGTTCTTTTGTCTGACGTTTCTCAGCTCGAGACCGACTGAGCATGTCCCGATACTGAGGAGAACTGTGGCTGTGGTAAGCTACGTCCCTTCTTAGCAGACAAAAAATAACACCCACTTTAAAGCTAATGCAATGATCGATGTCGGCTCATCAGTACGAACAACCATGGACGAATTCCGAAAGATGTGCTCGGGATCTGACATAGGGTCGTCCCCATCCATGTCGTTGCGATGGCGAGGATATGGCGCCTGCTGAGGCCAGAAGCCAGAGAGAGCTTTCAAAATGGAATGACGCTCAGTACCAGCAGGGCCGACGTCAAGATCTGGAGGTGGTGGCGTAGAAGGAATAGTTTCGTGAGTCATGGCAGATAATATCGGAGACTCTGGTGCCGATGGAGGAGCATCGCGGTTGGCATCCTCAAGCGACGGCGATCCGAGAGAAGGTACTTCTGGTGGGCCTTCCGGGGGGACTGGAGAATCAACTACAGGAGCTGCAGGAAGATCTGGTTCTCCTTCCACGATAACCAGGGGCGCAGATTGCGGTTGGGCATTTTTGGATTCTGCACCCTGCAGTCCGCCGCCTTCGTCGTCGTCGCCCCCTCCTTCATCGTCGGCCTCGCTGGAATCTGAACTTTCTGATTCGTCCCTGATAGCGTCTTTGATGCTATCTAGAACCTCCACCTTCGCACGGGCTGAAGCAACTGGGCGCGGGCGCTTGCCACGAATCACCGCGTAACGACGGCTCGCGCGCTCATTGTCCTTGTTGATTCTCTCGAAGTGTTTGGCGATATTGGACACCTTGCTTCCGGGCCCAGGCTGTCGCCTGAAGGTAGACTTGGTAGCAGCTGCGCTGACGGGTCGAGGAGCAGGCGCCTTTTCCCCAAAGCTACTGCGGTTCACCCCTTTCCCTCTTCTTTTCGCACTAGCCATTGCAGGCTGAGTCCTGCCACTTGGAGGAGACGAAGCCCTACCACCTCCGGAACCAGCCTCTGCATTCAGATTGACAGAAGCTGTTCGTTTGTCTGGCGAAGTTCGTCGTGATGGCTGGCTAGAGTCAAAGGAAGATGTCACTGGCCCAGGAATTCGACTACCTAGTCCCGTGGCTCCTAGTGGTCGCCTAGCATGGGTGAGGTACTTCGGAGCGATGTTTGCAGCATAGCTTTGCTCGAAATCGGAGGTTGACGCTTTCTTAGTTAAGAGCTGACGTCGAACCTTGCTCTTCACTCGAGGTCGTATCATGATCTGTGACTCCTGCTCGCTCTCGGAGACATGAGAACCTGGAGGGAATGCCGTCCGCGCGAGCTCTTCAACACCTTGGGCAGGGAGGAAGTCCTGGTACTTCTTGACTAGCTCTGCTACGCTCGGATGAACAGAAGCTCTTCTAGGTAATCTGGAGACGAGCGGCGATGTGCGTTCACCCTCTGCGATGTTCTGCTCAACCTACGAGAATCGAATTAGCAACCTGCGACCCGACATATGCGAGAAAGATTCACCGGAGCAGGAACGAGAGAGGGTTCGGGCGATGCAATATCCATGCGCCCAGCACCGATGGTAGAGTCGCTGTCAGGATCAGATTTGGGCGATGCCTCAGTCGCAATCGGTGATTTGACCACTAGGTTCTCCGTCACTTGATTATCGGGTTTGGGAACAGCGACTAGGGCCTGTGGATTATCCTCAGGTTGTATAGCCACAGGAGATTGCACGAATTCTTCTGCCAGCTCTACCACAGACTCAGTCTCCGAAGCTGACGAAGCTGACGATGTCGACATGAACGAATCTCCTGTGACTCGACGCATCTTCAGCCCACCGTCTTCCGCCTCTGACACGCTAGACGACGGTACGTGCTTGTCATCGAGCGCACCGTATAATTCGGACTTTCGGGGCCAGATTGCTCGAACGGACCCGAACGCTGAAGGCCTCCGACTATTTCGATCAAAGAGCTGTGTGAGTCGAGGCTTAGGAAGCTTGTCGAAGTCCTGCTGCCATGCGACGATCTTGTCCTGCCGATAGGCGCGAACCTGATTCAAGGCGAGAGTGTCGGTAGGAGGTGTCTCCTTGTATATCTGGTTGATGAGTTTTGCGATGTCGTCTTTCTCCCATTCCGCCTTGGTAATCAGGTGATTGATCTCCGCGGTCAGTCGAGCGTCCACCTCCTCTTCACCAGTGGCAGCATCTATGGTTATCAACTTGAGATCGTCAATGAGAGCAGAATACCACGCATTGTTGCGGCTATGTAGTCGCTCAAAATCGCCATTCTTGATCTCCAGCTGAGTCTCGGGCCGGATTCGGGTACGCATGGGAGGGTAGACAACCTCGTGAAGTATCACTGGGTCTGCCTGAAAACGTACTGTCATGCCCTTGATGGCGAAGTACCGGATGTGATGCTGGTAGATGTTGTGGTGGCAGCCTGCACCCTGTACGAGCTGCACATCTGCAGGGTAAAAGTGCAATTCCAAGAACTTGGCAAAGGAGTACCTCTGCATCTCCAAGGAAATTGGGATGAAGGGTGTGGCCGAGTGACACAGGCGACAGGCGCTCCAGGTGATTATGGTGTCCGGCGACTGCAAGTAGTTCGCACGACCCACGATCTGCCCATCCCATTGCTCTACGGCAACGGACAAGCGAGTCTCGTTGTGGACATAGACTTTGCAATGGCGAGCAAGAGGCTGACCGCAACTCTTATTCTCGCAAATGGCCTTGGGGTCTAGGAAGTGCACAAGGGTATCCATCACCGACTTCTCGATGAACTGGCCAAGCGTGCAGTCGTTTTCGCCGTAGAACGTCATGTACTTTAGCTGCGGAGGGGAACAGGCGCGATGGAAGCCCAGTTCTGTCATGGGGAGGGTGAGTTCCCAAAGGCTGATGCACTGGTACTTCTCCACGTCAAAATCGTCCTTATTCTTGCGCAAGTACCATTCCCAGATCCTACGCTGCTCCGCATGTTGCCCCTGTACGGCCCTTAAGCGGCTTTCCAAGGCAATGTCGCTAACTGTCGTCACGGGAGCAGGAAGCTCTTCCATCGGCGTACGAGGGAGAGGGGACGCCGTAATTCCGTTCTGGATCAAATTCGACCCGGAACCCAAGTCGAAATACCCCGGATGGTCATCAAGCAACGGTGTAGGAGTATGCGGCGGTTCGGGAAGTGGGAGTGACTCAATCTGCGCTGCGACATCGTCCAGGTCAGGAGGTGTAGTGACGACCGTCAGAGGCGTAACAGTCTCCTCTTGCTCGTGGTGCGCAGCGGGCTTCTCCTCCCGACGGATGACCTCGTCCTCCCATTCCTGCTTAATCTTGATCAGTTCGTCGTCCAGCTCTTTCATCCGTCTGATTGGTTGGGGAGGCCGGAAGCGAAGTGTGGCCGATACAGAAAGGAACGTTTTCTTGTACGGCTCGAGAGACTCCTCGATGCGGCGCGAGAGTCGCACCTGTTCCGCATCCTCGTCTGGGAGATCCTCCACACTTGACTCGACAGAAATGTGCTCGGACTTCATCTCGGGTATATTTTCAAGAGGCTGCGATAACAGGCGCTGTATAGAGATGGGCATGGATGCAAGGGGCGCAAACGGGTTTGAACCAGATACCGGGGAGCTGGAGTCGGACGATTGAACGGCGGGAATAGCCTCCATGGTAAGTGGAGGTAGTGTGATTACCGAATCTTTCCACAGATGCGTCTCTAGTCGCAGGTTCCGCACGATAAATGTGAGGAACCGGGTGACCTTCTTGATCCGCCTCAGGATATCGATATCGCCGCCCCTGAGCAGGATTGTGCATCCCATCTCTCCGTTACATCCCTCGAAACGCATGTACGACTTGCGGCGCCCAGGGATTAGAGGGTGGTCGAACGTCTGTATGCGGAAGCGCCTACAATGCCCGAGACGGGGCTCCAGTGCAAGTTTGTCGATGGACGAGAACACGTCACCCTGCGTCATTCGCGAGACGAACTGGATCGCGGACGGTTTGACTGCCCGCGCCACCGCGACCTTATGTTTAGCGAGGGCGTCCAAGGCTAGTCTCGAGACGGACTTCTCCGCCAGGACCACGTGTGGACGCAACGCAGCGATGCGAGTCGCGAGATTGCCGAGGTACTCCTTCTCCTGGCGGAAGATTTGACCGAAATGCATGTACTGCCCTTCTACTCTGTGGAACTCGAGAGGAAACGTGACGAGCATGATCCGGGGATTGTGCTGTGTCCGCAACATCTGCTTATGGGCAACGTTCTTCGTGATCACCGCGCCGTCCACATACTCCGAGTCCCTCGGCGCACCACCAGGAATCTTCTTGATCTTGACGTAGCGGCGAACATCCATATCTGCACCTTGGCGGTGAGGATGGGCAGTGAACGTGAGCTCTCGCGCGATCTTCAAGGCCAGTTTCAAAAGCGTCTCTTCCCATTCTCCGATGTTAGGTATGTTCTCCGCTGTTAGCATCTGGCGCAGCATGATCCGCAAATGGAACATGGATATAAGGTTTAATTCCTGCGCATATCTTAGAGAAGATCAGTATCTGTCAAGACATCTCCATGTGAAATGGACTTACGCTGTGCTTTCCCTTCTGGTGCGCCACCCAGGTTCACCGGACACAAAGCTCTCTCCAAGACGACTCTGTACGCGGCTTCGTATGAACGGCGTCGCCATGTCGAGGTCCGCGTATGAGTTGAAACGCGACCTGAGCATACCCGGACTCTCGAACGGATACGCCTGATCGGGAGAGCTCACCGGGAATTGTACAGAACTCATAGATCCGTCGAGTGAGACGGGAATAGTGACAGGGAAATCTACTGGTGTCTTCGAGCCCGGTGCAACCGGGGTGTGGTCGTGGCTGAATTTGTCAGAAAGGGAGATGGGGTCCTTCTCCTCCTCCGCGAGCGCGCGGCGGAAAGGCGCAGGCCCCTCGCGGAAGAAACGGTCTTCGAGAGAAGAGTCCTCTGGCGACATGGGACGAGAAGTAAAAGGACTGTCGTCGGATCCAGCATAACCCTTAGTCTCAGCTATCGAGAACAAATTGAACGGTTCGTCGGTACGCCCGAATAGCTGCGAAGCAGCAAATGGAGACTGAGGATGATGGGCAAGCGCAAACAGTGACTCTGCCCCTAGCTGGTGCGCGGCGAATGGTGAAGTCATGTTCGAGGTGACCGACCGTCTGTCGTCGTCGTCGTCGTCGTCGACCTTCCCGAGCTTTTCGAGACAGAGATTGCAAATCCGCACCATGCCATCATGGCCGAATCTCGCGCCCTTGATGATATTGGAGGCACATCGCGAACAGAATACTTGACCTAACCACGAGAATTCAACACAAATATTGACGACGTTGCGACATGAAACGTACCGCATATACGGCAATGATGTTTGCGACGCCAGGCAGTGAAGACGCTCTTGCAGTCATAGCATTCTTTGCATAGCGCGTCATCCATCCAATAATCTCGGGACAGACCTAGATGAAATGTTGGACAAGTTACAGTATAAATGGCGATTCTCAAGTACCTTCGCCTCTAATCCTCCGAAATACCTTGGACACAGAAGCCGACCTCCTGATGCTTCCAGTCGTCCTGATGCTCCTGGCGTCACTGTCCTGGATAGGAAATCCAGGTATTGCAGTGCCGTAGACACCGCCGTCCGGTGTATCTGGAGAATAGAAGGAACCGTTACGGGACGGTGGCCTGTCATCAATGTTGTAGGATGGTGTTTCCGAGACCACGGGAGTCAAAGAGACCAATGGGGTGCTGGGATGGAGATCGCAACATTGAAGGGATTCTGACGTTCTGAGCCCGATTTGCTGGACTGGTTCGAAGTACCATGGTTGATGGAAGGCCGACGGAGTTCAGCAGACGATACACCTAGAGCAGTATTTGGACTCGGACTGCCACTGGGGGCGGGGGCGGAAGACAAGGGAGCAGCGAGCGTGCTCTTCACCTTGGAGAACAGCGACGTGACAAGCGCGTACGACGACTGGTCATTCTCGTCCTCCTCGGAGAATGGGTTGAAAGATGTAAGACTGGTGACATCGTCAACAATCTTAGTGCTGCTACGGGACCTGGAGGAAGAGCTTCCGAATGGCGGGTTGGGTATGATCTGGGGTGATTCCATCATCCCGACGTCTGCGAGAGGACCGCTGGAGTACGACAGCGTGGTATTTAGCACATGAGAGGCGCAAGCAAGAGGGAAAGCGCGAAATGGTCGCCCTTCCAGCAATATTACTGGTCGATGTACGGGAGCACGGAGCGATGCGACGCGTTACACGCGCGCCAGTTCCGAGTCTCTTTGCCGTGCACCTCCATCGTCTGCCCCAGCCTCCCAATATTTCAGCAGCATTCGAGACATTTCATTCCCGAGTGACGTTTCTCCATCCCGAGGACTACGCGCTCTCTGTGACTCGTATTGCATTTTGTCGTTTCTACACGTCGGGCAGGATGGTGCTCCAATCGTCACGGTCGGCTTATCCGAAGACCACATCATCGTTCGGACCATAGCGACATGATTCTTTCATAACGCCCATTTACACCGCTCTTCGAATCTTGACCTATTCAAATCACTTCGCTGCAGAGCTTTGTAACAGTTTGCATCCAAATGGTCTAGAAGCTGCTTTAAATTCGAAGATGCGACTCGTGAGTACCCTATTACTGTACTGTGCTAGCGCTCCTCAATACAATTCACTCTCCAGTGATTCGCCTGCCCGCTTCACCTGTTGGCTTGTTGTATTTGGTGAGTACAGCGTTGCGCAAGTACACGTGTTGGCATATGCATCACTGCCAAGGTACTGCTACTTGAGTATTCACAAAGTTCATGAGAATTTCATCACAAAAGCATCACAACAAGCAGAGATACCTCACCATACTCACCCGCATATGTATACTGCCGTAGGAATTTACCTGGACTTGATGTTGTTCGATCGCAATGCAGGGCCTCGGGAGTGACAACGTCGGAATGAGAACAAATTCCACCTCAGCCATCCTGATTGTGATATGTTGTGAGTTTCCTGCTACGTTCCGTTCGCAGAGCATTTGAAGTTTGAATAGGGTATGGCTGTGCTTTACTCGAAGGGCCGATGCCCGATGCCCTTGAGAACACACCCCATCCGCGTGTGGGATGGGTTGTGGAGCAAAGCGTCGCTCATGTGTATGGCTGATTATGTCCATCATATTGATGTGTTTCCATAGTGAGTGCTTCTGACGGGAGATCAGGCTCGATCAAAGGTACGAACAAAGACATGCGGTGGAAGACATAGCTATCGAGCTCCCCGGAATGACTGCCTCTGCACCGAGACCTGCAGTGTTCCACAGCGTCGCCGTAGCAAACCTATCATGTTGTGCAAGACTCCGGGCGGTCTCGGTGACATGACTAGCAAGGGTAGCGGAATGATCGAAGCATAAGGGGCATCGCGATCGGTGAACGATGAAATATTATGCGACAGCTCCCTCCGGATCCCGCTGCTAGCTTCGTGATGATATCCACCTGGTCATCTACAGTGCTTGGCGCCTGGACTTGTCTCCGGACCAGTGCGATATATACCCAAGAGACCATTACATATTCTTTTCGCACCCTTCTGTGGATCTGCGACATTACCTGCAATGAGCGCCAGCGGCTGGAACTACACTATCGACGATTCTAGTTCGGTCCTCGTCTATACTCCTCACGGTATGTAAAGATTGGCTTCGACGCACAGCGTCTATTCCTGACCAACGAGGTGATACAGGAGATGGTGGGGCGGGCGACTCACTCAGTCAGGTTGGCAGCCATGGTACAGTACGCCAGGTGGGTTCAGCACCAGGGTGGAGAAACTGCCGTCGGACAGTCATTGCACATCACCTCCTTCCCCGGTGCCAGTGTGCAACTCCAGTTTTATGGTGAGTTTCTGCGTTTGTTCGTGAATCGCATTGTTACATACCTGTTACGCCTACAGGTTCTGGAATCTACCTCTACGGACGACGAACGGCTCGTATGTTGTTACTTTGGACAGCAGCATCACATCTGGCTGTCACATCGGGAGAGGTCCTTTTTGCGCAGGCAGGCCTGGCGACGGCACGCACTTCATCAACTTGACTGCATGTTCGCAACCTTCCTGAACCAGCAATTGGCGTTCGATTACGCGGTGATATCAAACGATCTTGGTGAAGAGTTCGTATAAATGTCTCCCTTCGCGAATTTATTGACCAAGACTCGCCCACAGCGCAGGACCTCCGATCCCAATCGTTTACGACAACATGAACACTACTGCTCTAGAGTACAGTGGGAATTGGACTGTCAAGAATACGACAGGAATTCCGAACTCGACCGTTATCTGCCATATCACCGCACCACCGAACTGGGATCATCCGTGGCGATGAATTTTACTGGTGGCGTGGGTGTCGCGGTCAACGGGACACGGAATTGGGGAGGCTGGGTATACAATGTCGTACGTAAAGTACTTGCGCTTGCGTCGACGACGGTACTGACCCCCTCTTGTATGAGCAGACGTTGGACGGTGTTTCATACCAGTACAACGCCAGTACAATGTGGCTGATTGACGATGCACTGCTGTTCTACACTACGGACTGGACGTGGACCAGACCCACACTCTGGAATTGGTCAACACGGCAGGCAATGGGATGCAGTTCGACCTGAATTCCATCACTGTCTTCTCCCCAAACAGGACTGAAGTTGCCGTTGCTTCAAGGTGTGTGGCTCACCTGGTTACGAAAAGTCATATGCTGACTCATTTGCACTTCAGTTTGCATAAGTCCACATCCCATGTAGGAGTCATTGTTGGACCAGTTGTCGGAGTTCTCGGCGTCTTGCTATTCTGGGTGCCCTCTTGTGGTGGTTCATACGCCGCCGCCGCTGTGCTGGTCTAAGTCCCCTCCCCTTTACCCAGTCTGCAAGCTCCGTCGCACCCTACCCTTCGATGTCGTACGCAGGAGACAATCCCTCGATTGCTGCCCTCGGCTCCTACAAGGACCCTTCCTTGTATAGTAGTCCTCCGCCTGCTCCGACTTCCGAACATACACCCAGCTCACCATTGCCCGTCACTCCTGCTCATTCGAGTGTTTATACGGCAGATGGACCTCGTCCGTTACCGCCACTCCCCATCTCCCAGTCCCCGACGCAGGCCCAGGTTCAGACTGATCAGCCGCAGGTCGTGAACGTCGACCACCTTATCGAGCTGATTGCGGAAAGGATAGATGCGAGGGCGCCTGGACAGGTATACGATTCACATGTGCCCCCTCCTCAGTATCCAGCACGGGATTAGGCGTGCTTTTGTTCATTATATGCGTATCACCGTTGTCATATTTATGGTGCCTCTGGTTTTTGAAATGTGCGTCAGCTTCCTTTCATTAAGAACAGTAGCTTATTCGAAGATCGCCAGATGCCGTGTTGAACACGCTTGTCGCTCGTTACCTTACTATCCGCAGAGCCCAGCGTTGTGCAGACTATTGTCTTATAATACTATAAGATACACTGAAGGTAGCACGTCACTCTCCATGGCTTAGTTCTTCACGCTCGGGTGGCGTGCAATCTATTTTTTGGGTAGAATTGGTCCCAGGATCTGAACAGCAGGCCAAGTTCGCGTTGCAGTCCGCGAACCTGCGCGTGCGCGCGTCGAGATCTTCACACCTGTAAGATACTCTAGAACGTACCATCATCCTGGCATATGCTCCGCCTGAGCTGACTGGAACTCCACCGCTTCGGTCGCATTCGATGGCTCATCCCTCGGTACTTAACGTTGGATGGTCGTGGAACTTGACCTCTATCTAGATTGGCCAGGATTGAATTTGACCTAGTACACTGATGTTGCACACGTGTACGTATATGGATCTATCATGGTCCTCGCAGTTAGTGACTACTTAGAGCGCCGCTATGGCCTGGATGGACCGTTTCGAGCCGTGGTATGTTATCAAACGTAGCTCCGATGTTCCTCTTTCATGTGCAAGACTCCAGATTTGGACTCGCGAATTCTATATCGCTTGAACGCACTTATGCACACCAACTCCAAGACAGGCATGTCTTTAGGACTGCCTTATTTCCGACGGATCACACGAGAGCTCATTCTTCGCCTCCCTGCCAGTGCGGGCCCCGGATCGTGTCTAGACTCTGCAACTTCTTCTGATTTCTGGAATCATGTGAGCAACCCCGTTTTCATTCAATGAAATAACCATTTACAGTATATCCTTTGGATCGATGGCAATCGGGTGAAAGCTAGCGAGAAACAGATTAAATGGTATTCCTCGTGCAAGGGTACGCGACATGCTTCTCTGTGGGCTCACGGTAGCATGTCCCCTTCGACCCCGATAATCTCCTTGCATCATGGCAGTTGTAGATGCTCTTACTAGGTGCTGATGTGAGAGCTTCCGCCGCCGGTCTGGCGCTTGGCCGCTATCGTATGCCCTATTCAATCGGGAAGCGCAAATCTCTTCGGATAGCTATGTGTCTTGGGCGCGGACCCGAACACCTTCGTGTCGCCTACCTCATCTTGCTCTCCTCCGCCGCCGCCTTGAGGCGGCGGAAGCGAACCTTTCGCGGGTTTCACGCTCTCTTGAAGCGCGCATCACAACTTTGGCGAGGAAGCGTTTTTCTCAAGAGGTGTAAGATTATCTGTCCTATTTGGCGTCAAGATTGAGCGGCCGCCGAAGGCCCTGGTGGCGCTGTGTACTTATTGTTCGCTGGTTTACTAGATGAACGCAGTCTCCTGTGGGATTCGGAGGGACAGCACCTGGTACTGCACGTTCGCCGTATACCGGCTTGCGCAGGCAATGGTGGGAGAAAGGCCAGAAGGCCGTAATGTCGTTGCGATGACCAGACATACGTACAGTTATCGTAGTACAATCTGAATGTTTCATGATTTGGCATTCGGAATCATGGTCGCGTGAATCGATGCTTGGTGGGATGTGTCATATACCATGGCGCCCGCCGCCCGATAGTGAACGGTCTCGGAGACGTCTCCTATCGCCGTCCCATTGGACCGTATCTACACCTAGGTTTCGCCTTGAAGGTCAAGATTGAGTGAGCGTAGCGTTAGAATTTCTCGCGACTTAGTTGGATCACTTGCGCGGGAATCCATCCTCACAACTACACGTCAGGTGAGCTGCCGAGAGGGCATCGCAGGACAATAATAGTAACATGATCTGGTGCCAATACTGCCCCTAAATAGGATGGTGAGAGCCGTCATACGATATCCCACAATGACCAGTCTACTGTTAACCTAAAACAATGTCTATGAATGTAACGATGCCATGATACAGTGGATGATATGCAATTAAGGGATAGATAGCGTACGATGCGTGATTATGAAGATTATTACGGATGGTGGTGCGATCTCTTGCGTGCGTACACATTCTCGACACGGATGTAGGTAGGTATGCTGCGTTCAAGCAGTTCGTGGCTGGCTTTTTCTTGGAGTTCATCAACCAGTGTTTCGGGGAGCCCACTGCCGAGAAGGAGAGGGCGTCCGGACTTCAAAAATGACTGTAAAATCTATGTTACTGAGTGTCAAGTAGAGTGCATGAATATATACCAGAATGTCCTCGCTGAAGACTTGGGCTATGCGATTTTGTCGGACGGTCTCCGGGTCGTTTCCTTTAAGCCATGGACATGTGGGCAGCCAGAATTCTCGGTAGACAACATCTTCGAAGGCCGCGTGCTCCGATATCCACCGCTGCAGATGATTAGCAGCATCCGGTACTCCGCCGGAGCGGCGGACGGCCGTGTGACAGTGGTTCATCCAGCGGGCGAACCACGAGTCGGCATTGTCGTCGAGACAAACCCTCTTGTCGCCATCGTATACACGAAAGTCGAACTCCATGATGTCGATGAGGCCCCGCGCGCGCAGAGTCTGTGCCATTTGATCGACCAGGCCAACGTAATCCCGGATCTAAGATGGAGGTGTGGCATCAGCCAAAAAGGAAATACAGATCAGGAACGGAGATTAGAACAGATTCGATCAAGAAGATGCAGAAGCGCGCGCCTCGCATTCGGAGCCGAGCCCAGCGCCTGCTAACTCAGAAACACTCACCCCAGACGAAATCAGCCGCACGTGGACAACGTTGAAGTCTCCATAGAAGTGCTGCAGCCCCAGATTGATATCGTCCACCTCGCTCCTATAGCCATCATTCGAGTCAGCATCTCGGTTCACATTCATCCGTTCGGTTGTCATACCTGCAGTTTGGGGGCATATTCCTGTGGCAATAGCGCCGTCAAGGAGTGGCAACGCACACAAGAGTAGGACTTACAAGACCTGCATGGGAACAAGGTCGACCGCGACTGTGCTGCAATGCGGGAAATCTCGCGCGACATCCAGTATCCTGATATCCAAACAGCACGAGTCAGACTTCAGACCTGACATTGGCAGCCGGGGTGCGCACCAGCTTCCGCTCCCACATCCTAGATCCACCACAGCCTTTGTTTCCCCAGGCGTGTCGTCTGCTAAGACTTCTGCGAGAGGCGGCGGGTACTTACCCATCACGTCCATGAACATCAAGTGCTGCTTGTCTGACGCAGGTCAGGATGTTGTAGCATGCATAGTGGTGGCACACACCAAGACGCTGCAACTCCTCGTCATCTGCAGGAAGGCGGTAGACATCCGAATAGTTGTTGAGGCCCCTCCCGTATTCATGTCTGTATGCTGCAGCGCGCATGGAACTCGTGACTGAGAAGACGGAGGGGGCCGGAGAGGGAGAGCGCATCGACCAGTCGACGGACGTGGCTGAGGTGCCGACACTGGGGGCGAAGCGATCAATGGAACCCGATGTGACAGACATGTCGTCGTCGTCGTCGTCGCGGGGAGAGTAGGTGGGAGACATGGGGGCATGCACGTCCACGGAGAGTGGGAGCGGCAAGTAGAATGTGGCCAGCATGAAGGAGGAAGTTAGTATATAGACCGAGACGAGACAAAACGATTGTGTTGTATATATATGGGAGGTATTTCCTAGCGGCGGAATAACGTCCTGCACCCCGACACCGTAGAAATCGGGCATTTCAAGTAGGCGCCGGAATCCTATTGGCTTTCTCGTCATCTCCGTGACCCGACGCCTTGCCCTGCGTCTGAATTGATGTCCTCGCTTCCACCTTTATCCGTCTCGTCGCACTTCCGTTCTATTGCCTTATACACTTGCGCACCTCTGTGCCGCCGTATACTTCCGAGTCTGCATTTCCCTCTCGGTATAAAACTCGATTTCGCTCCATCCAAAACACGTCCGACTCATGTTGCTCAAATTTGTCTCGAGACACTTTGCACTTTAAATCGTGAAAAGAATCTTTTCTGAACGAATGTACGGGACAGCCCAGTCTCTGACTTGGAGCAGCTCACCCTCACCCGTTCTGCCCCTCAATCTTGTCCGTCATCCCTTCCAACCTTCAGCATCAATATTAATGTCTTCCTCTGATTCTCCATCTAGCGCTTCCCAGCTGCGGAATCCCTGTCGACCCACATCAAGAATGTTTGTCATACGCATTCGATTCTCACTGCGCGACCAACAAGTTGTCTCTGCGAAGAAGATGGAAAGTCATGTTCACTTTCGTATCATGGTGCGAAGATGGCCCAATTCCTTATTTGGCGGGCTGTCAGCGAGGATACCATAACCGTCGCCCCTGTGTCGGCGGAGGTATCACGCCTGTTCTGGACGTCACACCTAGATTATTGTGGATGGCTTCCGCGACGGACTTTGGTATGTATTACGCTCGGGAGATTTTTCTTGCTATTGTATGTCGACTCGAAGCTTACTCACAGCAGAGATGCTCTCGCACTGCTCAACTCGTTGGCTGAATGTGCCCCCAATCATGCAGACGAGGTACGAATGTGAAAACTCTCGAACTTCTCTCGGCACCACCTGCATCTTTGTGCAGTTGATTTCGAAGATCTGCACTACCAAAACGGTAAGCGCCCTTCTGACTGCGGCGACTTCGGTGCTGCTCTTGTACTATTCTCGGTCACTCCTCCGGTCCAGGTCGGCTTGCTCCTTTTTCCGGCCAGGGGACCGGGAACACTCATGACAGACTCGCTCTCGAACGGAAATTGAGGGGACTGCTACTCTCAGCGTGCTCACGCTGATGCACGATCTGACTGCTGCCCCACAGTTTTTCCCGATCAGAGGAAGTGTTTCTTCATGATAAGTCTCGGCGGTGTACGTTCGGTCGGATCCATGCCCAACATCGTGGTCTGACGCGGCACTCAAGATATCTCCGCCTTATGACACAAAACTTCCTTTTTGTCGCATATCCAATGGCCTCGCGGTGCCGCTGAGTTTATTAGGCCTTGTGATGAAGCGATAGATGGTGGCCTGAGGCAACAGGCAAGTGCTCATACTCTCCTGTCCGTATGCCGAGCGCTCCGTGTACCTCACGACAGTGGTAGAGTTTTGTCTATCGCACACTGGCGGAGACTTATCGCTCCCGCGCTTTCAGTGGGATGTGTCGGCGAAACTTGGATACACTCGCACGTGCTCTGGTTTACTAAACGCTGTGATGCAGCCGCCGTCTCCAGTTATGAGTATGTCAATCCTTCAATCCCTGTTTATCCCACACTTACTGCAATTTGCGCTCAGGCTCAATATAGTTTCTTCGGTCTCGCACGGGCAATCAGGCCGGAGGGTTCGAAGTGTTAACACCGCCGTCTGATACAGGAAGACAGCTGCGCCATGCACGCTCATGCCTGGTTCAATTTGTAAGTATCTGACAAGGCTTTCGCGGAAATTCCGCAGTCCTTGAGATGTGCGCAGCTCATTCATTGCCATACTCTGCGGGCGTCACCCGATGGTCGTGTTTCTGGAAGTAAACGTTCTCAGACGCGTGCTAACAAGCGTCATCGGCTTTTCGGCTTGTTGAGGGGACGCTTGCGGTGGTCAAGGGTGTGCGTGACCCGGCAGTCAGGAGACTCATCTGTCCCTCAGGATGCTGCTCAGGAGAACATCGCACCACGTCACTGGCGGTGCGCCCGAGGTCCCGTTGCATTTCCGAGCACACCACATGCTTCGAGGGTCGCAATATTTGTCCAGGCCAGCGATTGCAGTGGTAAATTTGCCTGACGTAGCTCCAGCACATCGGCGTGTTGTAACATGCGTGCTGGATACGTCAAGGTCCCACAGCATCTCCGGCGGCAGCTCTACGTGTGAGTGCCTGCAGGAGAGGAGGTAATCTACGCAGGGCTTTGGAATAGTGGCCAGTGCTAGTCGTGACGCGGGGTTTGCCAGGGCTGCGCGATGCGCGGAGCGTTGGCAATCCCAGTACCATTAAGTATTTCCATATACGTCCAACGGGCCCTTTCGATCGCGTTGATCGGCAAGGTGAGCGTGTACTAATCCACAAACAGCAACCTTCAAGGAACATATGGGCGACCCGTTGTTCCTTCAGTCGGAAGTCGCTTGTATCAGTATCTGTCGCAGCACGATGAACGGCAGGCCGTCTCACGCCTCATGGCCACACTCAAATCTGGCAGACATGATCTCAACGCGCTGACTGGGGGGCGCACACTTTTGGAGAGGACAGGAGCTATGAATACTATCCCTGTCTTATGGAACACAGCATATTGTGAACGTTATAGTATGACCGGCACGACTTGATGTCACACATAGCCTGTTCTCGGCGGACTGTGGGCCAACTGCGGTGTGGATGTCGAGGAAGAAGCAGAAACGAACGAACCCAGAGTCGATGGTAGCCAGACTGTCGGCAGCCACCCTAATCGCCCCACGAAGCGCGGGGGAAACAGGGTGCGGACACGTAACCGCTCAAGAATACAGCAAGCAGTTATTTGAAAAGGACGGCGTTGGTGGACTTGTGCGTCAGTCAGCCTGTGATGATCCGGAGGGGCATGCCCACTGCAGTCGTCGTCGGAGATCATCGGTGAAAGAAGGAGAAGGACTGCTGTTGAGTTTGATCAGAACGCGGCGTGTGGCACTCACTCACGGCGGCAGAAATTTGCGTGTCCAGGATGAACCGCGTAGGGTGTTGTCTGCACCCAGTATCGTTGTTTTTTGTGCGTGGCAGCGCATAAAGTAGCTGATGTACCACAGCTGTCTATGTCGGAATGCATCGAATCGAATATTCTCTCGCATGGTGTCCAATTGAGGACTCGGAGGTGATGAATACAGAGTGCATTGAGAGCTTGTATGCCGTGCCGGGAAGCAAATGTCCGTTTGATGGTGTCAAGATGGCAGAATATATATACAGGCAGGCAGCAGTGTTCGTGAGATGGCTCTCACAACACCGGCGTGCCAACCGTGACTTGGTGTTATGACTAATGTCTCTTCAGCGCCTCGAATCGTTTAGCCAAAGCCTCGAAGTCATCTTCAGCTGGGTGAGCGGAGGAGACCTATGAAGTTCTTTCGCCGTCTGGTCCTTCTCCTTGGGAGTCTCCTCGATTTCCGTTGCTGGCAATTCCGGCAGCTTCGGTGTTCGTATGCCTGCCTTCCGCGCCTCCGCCGATATGGTATCCGCGCGGACGGGCACAGGCGAATCGATGCCCTTGACATCTTCGCCGGCGGACTCCTTGCTAAGCTTTCAGTTTATATCATGTGCGGCGGGAGGTAGGCGACCGACCTTGGTTCCGCCTTCCCCGCCGGTGTCGCTGTCATCATCATTTGGCAACTCGGCATCCGGAGGCGACCAGCTGACGCCATAACCTTTCGCGATCTCTGCGAGGTATGCATCTACCAGCGCCGTGGACGGCGTGAAGACGTTCAGCTTCCGTGTGACCTGTGGGAAGTGCTCAGCCTCAAAAGGTGATCATTTCACTCGCGCGAACTCACACGTTCACTAACACAGCCATCGCGGTTCTCCATGACAGCAACGGAGAAGTCGCGGCCATATTTATGCATCAGCATGTCGCGTAACACATGGAGTTCTTCACAGCGCCGCGCAGTCAGCGGGTGATAGCCCGGCATTGCGAAAAATACGCACCCTTCAACTCCGTCCGCGGCGCCGCAAAGATGATGCTGTTCACTCCTTCGCTCACGCCGGGATCAGGTTCTCGAGTGCTGTCCGGATGAGTATGACGGCATCTGAGAGACCTGGACGACTCACTTCTGGTCCAGAATCCCAAAGCGTGCAAGCAACAACTCGCAGTAAAGTTCAAGGAGCTCTAACAGCTCTACATAGATGTCTTCGTGGATGACTGTAAACGCATTGAGCACAACGTACCGTCACACATGGATCGGTTGCATACTATTCTCCACCTTGATTCTCGCGGTCTCCAGCTTCCCCTTCTCCAGCAAGAACGCAATATCGCGTCTGGATGCCTTTGCCTGTGCGGTCTTCTTTTCCTGGAGTGTGCGCAGCCTTTGTACGCCCAACCTGCAACCCAGTGGATAAGAATGAGCTGCGGCTCGAGCGGCGAGCAAGTGTACCGGAGTTGAACCTGGATGTTGTATCCATCGCTTCAGTAGTCTGCCTTGTGCGGAACGAGTTCTCACCTTCGCTTTTGCTGGAATCCAGGGTGCCATATCTCGAATACTAAGAATATGGAATCTCCACTCGGGCAGCTTGCGGATTGCGGAGAGCAGCCATCATTTAATTCCCGAGATCTAATCCCGGCACGGGCCGCACTCGGCCGGCCACGGCAGATCCTCTTCCTCTTCCTCCTTTGCGTCGTATCTTGTGGCCACCATGTACATGTATGTCGTTCTTCTACTATGTGATATGCAACGCACTGTACTTTGAATACCTTCCGACATGACACAGATATATAGCATGCTCATTCAAGATGCTCATTCCTGTGAAGCATTCAGGCTCTGGCTGACACCAAGCATACTCAGCTTATGGGCCCTCGCCGATTCGGACCCGGTCTTCAAGTAGCGGTCAAATCCTTACTCGTGAAGGCGTTGCATATCTAATTTTGCACCACAAGAATATGGTCTCATGAGTACGGCATAATCATTCCACTTTAGGAAATACATATGGCAACATGTCTGAGACCATAACACCACGCATTCGAAGTCACGTATGGCGGCCCTATATACAAGCCTTCTCGAGAAGCCCTACTTTAATCGACGCTTGGACTGTCCTTTGTAGAAGCACCCAACATCTCAAAAAATTGCAGAGGTCTGTGACATTGTAGTTTTGCTTGTTACGATCGGGTTTGCATATCCGCTTCTAATTAGGATGCGGAATCGCCGAAGAATATCGTCTTTATCTACGTTGCACCAACCTTTCAATCCACAACCCAATTCAGAGTGAGTAGTAATCTCATCCCTGAGTTTTTGGGCTGATACATCTGATTGTTTCCTGCATTCCTCCCTGATTTTTCGGCACCTGAATCTGCATGGCTTGTGTATGCTTCGTTTCACAGCTCCATTTAAATCCATCGTCGCCGTTGGATGTCATGTCAATGGTCTCCTACTGAGACCCCCCCTCCCTTCCCCCTGCCATCGCCCTTCAAGCTCGTGACCGAGATTGGGCGTGGATGATTCTGGATAGTTACCAGCCATCACCATCTCTGCAGAACCGAGTTGATTCCGGTGTCCGTTACCTTAACTGTACTTTCGCGGGTAACTTGAACGTGCACGGAACTGTTTGATTTTGATGACCGTCGTGCTCACCCGGAACTGTTACCTCCGTTGGAGCCAAGCAGATGTTCGTCTTGCGTATGTCATTGCCTCCGAGTTATCGTGTGCTATATTCACGTCCCTGGTGAGCGTTCACTATATTATCCGTGAAGCGTGTTTGTTTGACTTTCTGTGAGTCCACCAACTTTCCAGTGTAGCTCTCGCAAGTCTGGCAATATTTGGCAGGCCATTATGATTTTTGTGTCAGCCGGTACCGTCCTACATCTGAGATTAGCGATCACTGTCATTGCGCCACAAACCTCTTTACAGTACTCGCCTTGGTCACACGGTTACTTTGAATGGTATCTGGTTTGAACGTGCTGAAACCTTCACATTCTGCATCGCTCGCCAAGACCAACGTACGATGACTGTGGACCTACTGGGACGCCGCCATTTCATCGAGCCCGATTGAAAGCCGTAAGTACAACAAGCTGATAATCTTGCCTGCAACATTTTGATGATCGGGCTCGGAGGTGAATAATCTTATCTTCAGAATGCTGCTTTTCGCTTGCTACCACGACGTTGTAAATGGGTTCACCGAAAGTGGAGTGGCTACGCAGGAGTGACCAATATTTGTCGATAAATACCTGTGCACTGTGATATGACCGCGGAGACAGATTGTCCTTGGCATTGCGAGATGTTTTCGTGCTCACGTGATAGCATCTAGAGCTGTTCCTGAAATTTGGCCTCATCAGTCGTTGATGATGGTAGCCAAGTACCCCCGGCTTATGCGCAGAGTCCTCGTAATCGCTCAAATGTCCTCGGAGGAGTCAGCAGGGACCTGCTATTTACTACTCGTCCCAAGATGACCGCAGCTTTCGCCTTTTACACTCTCTTGTGAACTCCGACACAATCGTTTCCCTTCCATACGTTGCAAGGCAGCATTCGCCGCACTCAATCAATAATGGCTTCAGCTAGTGCTCAATCTCTTCGGCGTGGTGGTCCTCTTCCGCGGCTCTGGATAGACTCATCCCTCACCAGTTACAGAAGCTCCTTGCGCTCTCCCACATCGGCGCTGTCTTCCGCTCAAGCCAGTGGGGTCACTACAGTGTCCGACACCCCATTCGACGCGGACGTCTTTCACGTCATCTGTTTATATGATTTTGACGCCGAAGACTTCGACCAGTTATCATTCAGGAAGAACGAGATTCTCGATGTCATCAAACAGGAAGAAACAGTGCGTATTAATCTCCGGTCGAAACGCAGAGCGGTGCTATAATGGAAATTTTCATCAGGGCTGGTGGGCCGCTATGCGCCCAGGTAACAAGCAAGTCGGCTGGATACCAAGTGCTTTTGTAGAGCCCATATCCGAAGGGCAACAGAGCAGGCTGCATGCAGCAACGGAGGCATCACGAGTCTATGAAGATAACACGGGACGGTTGTACGTCCCCACAATCAATCATCCCCAGATCGTGTCTCCGGATACACAGTTCCGCGGTTTTGACTGGATGCCCATGTTGGACGGTGAACAGGTCAGTAGTAGAAACCTCAAATTTGTCGGAGATGATATAGACTTTGTTGTAGGCACACGTTGGTGGTTTCCCCAGCCTTGACGGCAAGGGGGGCTCTCCTTCCGTATTCAGCCCTCTAGTACCGCCTCACGAAGGGATCGATGGCTTTGCGCAGGATCTCGAAATCTTCTCACCCATTGGCGAGGCGGTGTCAAGTTACCCACAACCTCCGCCTTCCCCGCTTACACAGATGCCACAGCCTCCGAGGAAGACTCTGTTATCCCCTGCTACATCACCTCAGACCCCACAGAGGCCATTCTCTAGTCCTGTTGGAGCCTCCGAACCGAACACCCCAGGACTCTCAAGAAGCCGCTCGGAGCCGACGGGTATCCCTACCAATCGTCATGTCCGCCGTCGCCCCCTCCTCATCGATGACCGTTCCTCCCTCAATCGACTTTCGACGCTCTTTGAGTCGAACAACGTGGAGGAGTTGGAAGTCCTGATTAGTAGCCCCGTTGTAGCGGACTCCTTCAACGCATTCACGCGGACCAACGGAAGCCCAGCGAAGCGGGGCAATGCACCCGAAGAAATGAACGGCACAATTTCGGCACACTCTCCACGAAGTGGAAGGTCCCCCCAGCGAAACACAGAATCCGCAAAAATGCGACATATGCCACGATCTGCAGGGGTTGAGGACGAAATCCAGATGCTTCCTGACGGTGGCATTGGGGCCGGCACACTGCAGGCTCTTCTTGAGCAGTTGATCGCCGACGGTCCTGGTACGAGCACGCCGCATATTCTTGCTTGTGCACACGGAATTGACATTCATTATGTGTCGTAGAGTCCATACCGATCATGAAATTTCGTCGTGTATTTCTAACAACGTTCAAGACATTCGCCAGTGCAGACGAGATGTTCATCTTTCTCCTGAGTCGATATCACGTCGGCTCGTCGACGATACCTACCGCTAAAGAGTTGGCGATGCAGAATCGGATTTTGACGATTCTCTCAATGTGGTCGAGCGAGTACGGGATGCTCCAGGACGACCCACATCTTGGCCAACGTCTCGTGCGCTTTCTGTCATTAATCAGAGCCCCGTCACCTCTGGCTGGTTTAGCGCAGGCTATGAGAAGAACCCTCGATCACTCCGTGAGTTTACATCGTGATGTTCAGCGCGGCCATCTAATGACCCGAAATTTGTAAAGACTTCCATAGCGCCTTCTGCCATTGTTCCCCCTCGGAAGCGGAAGAAGAGCAAGTCGTTCAAGGCTGACCTTCTGCGGATGGATCCCACCCTGTTCGCGGAACAATTGTGCCTGTATGAACATGGACTGTATACGAAAATCCGTCCTCCAGAATGCCTTAGGTGGCCCAAGACACGCACGGGCGACAGTGTGACCAATCTACTCGCCTTCCATGCTACCCACGACAGGCTTGTGGCCTGGATACAGACAAGCATCCTGACCCGAGAAGTAATTGCCAAACAGTGCGAGGCGTTGCGTTTCTGGATAACTGTTGCAGAGGTGAGCATCTCATGTTGTATAGGTGCATCATCGATATTAATCGTCCGTCTAGAAATGCACAATGCTCAACAACTTTTCCACATTGAGCGCTATCGTTGCTGCGCTCTCTGATCATGCTCGGCTGCATGAAATCTGGGGGCATGTTCCGCTCCGATCCCATTTCGAGTCGCTGGCCCGCCTCGTCGAGCCACCAGGGAACTATTCTGCCTATCGCCACCACCATATGTCCATCCACGGGCCCTGCATCCCGCTGGTAGAGATGCATCTCTCGGATATCGTGCGCATCGCCGTGCAGTACACGGACTACACACTTGTCCCCGTTTCAAGCACCGATTCGTGCATGTCGCTCATCAACTTCGCGAAGCGCGAGAAGTGGTACGACGCCATGGACGCGCTGCTGCGGCATCAGGCCGCAGTGTACACGTTTACGGAGGACACGAATGTCATGGGCTTCATCGAGGCCAGCCTTGCCGCTGCGGACTGTGCCCGCGAGAAGGAGCATGTGCCATTCTGGTTGAAGGACGTGCAGCAGCCCGAAAGGGACGTCGCCGATATTAGGATGGCCCTCGAGGCAACGAGTTTCTGAGAAATTCGGTGTGTATAAGTTATTGTGCTCAGGCCGTTATGTATCGTTCTCGGTTTTTCGTTTGTGGTTCCCTGGCGGGTGGCTTTGTTGGATGGACTTTTAACTGGGTTTTACGGCATGCTGACGGACTAGATTGCATTATTGTAGCTTACTGGCATGGTACCCATGTCTTCTATTCCTGCCATAGCTAATTCGCTTGACCTGGGTGTTATAATCGTGTATGCCACCGTATTCACTCACTAGACTCAATGATGGCATGGACTGACTGCATTCCAGGGTATGCGCGAGTCCATATATTAAAGAATGCGAAGAGACACATACTATACAGAGTGGAGCGAAAAAAAATGTTCCGGCAAGACATCTAGTAGCGCGAGCGAAGAGCACGGGTGCAAGCACACCGATACGAAGGACATCGATGTAGATTCGGCACCAGGACCACAAAACACATTCTGACCAAGTAACAAACCATAGCATAGTGTTGCAACGCTCAGCAGTTGCATGAGTCATTCTGGCCCGGAAGCGCATTGGCCTGCTTATTAAGATCCACTCCTGCTCTTGCGGATGCTCCGGGTCGACCACCGGCTCCCCGTGCAGACGGATGTGCGGTCGTTGGTAGCTTCTTGGCTACACGCATCCCGTTATTAGCAAAATGGCCAACAAGTCAAGCACATGCTGCAACTGACCGATCGCAGTAAAAATCTCCGACACACCCTCGCCGGTCTTCGCACTCGTCTCGCTCCACATCAGACCCTCCTCCTCAGCGTACTTCTTCGCCTCCTCCTCTGAGACTTGTCGCCGTGCGGCGAGATCGGATTTGTTACCGCAGAGTGCGATAACTATAGAGGGGTCTGCCTGGCGCTGCAGCTCGCGAATCCATGAGCGCGCCTTCTCGAGAGATGCGGTCTGCGTGATATCGTAAACTACGACTGCGCAGTTCGCATTGCGGTAGTACATTGGTGCCTAATCGGTATGTTATAAGGATGGCATGGTAAGGTGAAGAGAAGGAAAACATACAAGAGACTAGGAATGAAATATCAGTACTACGTCATCCCGCGACAGTGAAGAATGCACACCTTATATCGCTCCTGGCCGGCAGTGTCCCTGCACACAGCAGTGAGCACTGATAGCACTGATGCTCTGACCATAGGCTTCAACGCACCATATCTCAAACTTGACTGTGGTCTGGTCGTCAAGTGTTACAGTCTGGGTTAGGAAGGCGGCTATGAAATGCCGTCCTTGAGAGAGCTACGCGCGGCCGAAGGTCAGGCACATACCCCCGATGGTACTTTCCCGGTAGTCATCAAACTGATCCTTCACAAATCGCAGTACAAGACTTGCGACGGATGCGTCTCAGAAGTCTTTCAAAGTACGATTCATAACGGCAATTACCTTGACTTTCCGACGGCCGATTCGCCTATAGCAGCCTCAGTTCAGTGTGGCGTGCGCAAATTGACGGATGCACACTGACCAAGAAGGACAAGCTTGAATTGGAGCTGCTTCGACATCGTTGGTGGCTACAGTGAGGCTCAGGGGAGAATGGGATGCGCAGCGGCGATGTCGGTGGCGGCAGGAGGACGCGAGTTGCCAGAAACAGCCGAGTTCCCACGGGGTCACGCGGGGGCTACTGATTTCACAACAGCCCTCAATTTTTAACCCTTCAGCTTTCTGACCATCCACCATCACCCTGAACCCTGTTCTGCTTTCCGCATCGCTCTCTGTCCGCTCTGAGGTTCCCGAACGCCAGTTTCCTGTGCGAGAATTGCAAAACTTGTCACGCCACCTGAGCCTATCGTCTTCTTGACCCTACGATATCACTGAACCGCGACCCGCCCATCTTAACCTAGCCACAAAAGCTACTGAGCAAATGAATCGACATCATCCATATGCAGGTCCTTATGATGGACCACCCTCGCGTAGAGGCTTCGGTGATAGAGGCCACCGTTTTTCAGACAGAGGTGGCCGTGGCAGGGGCTTCCGTGGTCGCGGCCGTGGTGGCGGCGGAGGTGGAGGCGAAAGTGGCGGCGGAGGCTCCTACGGGGGTTATGATGGCAGTGTTGGCGCATATGATCAAGGTCCCCCACAAGGCGACATGGGAGGCTACAATAATTACGATTCCGCGCCTCCACAAGACCCCTTCTACCAGAACGGCAATTTCAACGCAAGCGCGCCTGGACAATATGCCGCTGCAGAATCTCCTGGTCGCTTCAGTCAGGACTACGGAAATTATGAAGGTGCGCTTGAACGTCACGTTGAACTTAAGTCGCCGGAAACTGCAGGATTTTAGTATCTGAGGCGAGCTGGGGAGTCAGATATTTCACGTTGAGTATTGCCCTGAACCTTGAGGTATCAGTTAGCGCGCATTTACGTGTGAGCTCGACCCTTGGACAGTTCACTTCTCAGCAGCTCAGGGGTCCTGGATCAACGCTACGACCGCAACAGTTGCTGTTGTCGTATGTGGTCCATCGTTCCAATAGGTGCTATCCTTCGTCACAGCTGAGCTTGGGCCTACGCTGTGCTTGCGTGTATTCAGCAGCGGCGATCCAGGCGACTTCTTTTCCCAATTTTTGCTTAATCCGCTTATCAGTCTTCTGGTCATTGCTTCGCATGAAATAACATTCTCACCTTCCCTGATTCCTCTCGTCAGACGGCTCAGGTCCAAACTATGCTCAGGGTGGTTACGGTAGTCGACCGCCCAAGCGCGTCCCACGTCGGGAAAGGGACGATAAAGTGCACGATTCGATAATTGAGGAGCGCATTCAGCGAGAGCGCCCGTGCCGCACACTGTTCATTCGCAACATTAAGGCGAGTCGCATTTTCAAACGTCGAGCACAGCGGGATTGTTCAGTCCTTCGAGCCCCCCGTTTGAATTACGGATCAATGTGCTAATGATATATTTTATGTGCCGTTTTGCAGTATGAGACGAACAGTGAAGATGTACGCCACTTATTTGAGGACATGGAGAGATCCGCACTTTCTTCGATCTTATCGCAAACCGAGGAATGGTTTTTGTCACTTACGTGAGTCGGATACGTTGTCAGGCTTGTTAAGAGCGACTAATTCCGGTTCAAATCAACAGTATGACCTTCGAGCAGCAGAACGAGCCAGGAACGTCTACAAGGCTCTGAAATCAGCGGACGTCCTGTGAGTGAGCCGAGTTCATAGCAAGCGTCAGCCCTTGATGCCTGTGCCCATTCAGATGATGTGCACTACTCACTCCCCGTGATGATCACAATGGCGGCGGCGGTGGCGGCGGCGCAAGAGGTGGGGACAAAGACAAAATCAGGTCAGTCACCGGACGCTGCTATGACACACACCAGCGTCCTAGGGCTTTTTTGTACTGACGACAGTCGTGCTAATAGCAGCTACAGGGCACGCTTCTCGTTCCTTGAGAAACTCCGCTACAGGCCAGGCAATTGATGATGGTGAAGTACGACGTAAGTTCCAGCAATTTGGGGACGTCAAGGCGGTCAGACCTTCAGGGGACCGGATCGAGTACGCTCTACATTTACTTTGGCTCGTGGCGTTCTCAGCTGATGCACTTCTATTCATTTAGCCAACGATTCGTAGAGTTTTACGACACGAGAGTGAGTCCTGGGTACACGATTCGATGCATCGTGCTAACCTGCACCCCTTTTTCCCAGGCATGCGACGAGGCGCATGACCGCCTGCGACATCAGGGACTGCAGGATGGAGTAATGGACATCGTGTTCGCTTCTGATGGCGAAGACCCTCGCGGCTGTCCCGCGGTGAGTGGCTCGCTACGTAGTCACAGCTGGAGTGACACTAGTCTGTAGCCGCGGCGACGAACGAGGGTATGACCGTGGTCGCGAGTGGGAAGAACCCCCTCCTACACGCGGACGCCGCGGCGGACGAGGCCGAGGTAGAGGGAGGGGGTACAGCGGCGGAGACGATTGGGACCGCCGGGGAGGAGGAGACTGGGGAAGAGATCGTGATCGTGGAAGATCGTATGAGGATGACTATGGAAGTGGCCGGGGTGCAGGACGCGGCGGGGATTATGATGATCGATTCGACAACAGAGGCCCTGGGGGTTATGGTGGACCTGGACCTTCCGGACCTTCTGGTATGGAGCTCCACCGGTGCCTCCCCCTCAGTATCCTCCGCAGCCACCTGCCCCTGCTCCTGTGAGTGACTCTGCCCCAAGTTCTTTTTCCTTGTACTGACATGATTCGGTATAGCCTATCGATGAACGCCTGGAACAAGCCAAGAAGGTCCAACAGGTTTGTCCGTCAGAAGGCATATTCGAATACCAGTCTCATCTTCGTTTCTCCAGCTGTTGGCAGCGCTGAAGCAACCTCAGGGCGGTGCAGGCTCGCCTGCTCTCTCTGCGGTACCGGAACGTCCGCCAGCGGCGTCTGCAATGCCCCAAATGCAGACTAATGGAGGAGGCTACTACGGAACACCAATGCCGCCCATGCCTCAGCATCCTTCTTATCCTCCTAGCGGCATGCCACCTCCGCATAACGGGAACCCATATCCTCCTATGCCCCCTCCACATTCTATGCCTCCCCAAAACTCAACCCCGCAGCCGGCTCAGCCTCCTGCGAATGCTCTCGCCGGCTTCCGCCTAACATACTGGCGCTTTGCAACAAAGCGGACAAGCGCCGCCTCCACAACTGTCGACACACCCTCGATGCCGCAAATGTCGTACATGCCTCCGCAGCAGATGATGGCGGCGCCGCCGTCGGTTCCAGGGGTGTCATCAATGCCTGCGAACTCGCAACCCGGCTACCAACAGCTGATGGCGTACTTGGTGTGTATCGTGCTCCCTTGGTGTGGGCACACTGCTGACTAGTACATTCTTGCTTCACAGAATCGCAGAAACGCGCCTGAAAGCAATATGTCAGAGCTTGATGAACACTTGAGGCATCACCACGCTATACCTTGCTTGTCTTGGGCTGCCATCGATTTTCATGTGAACGATGGCACCGTAAAGTCTGTATTGTCCGATTGTGTTCGTATGTCTGCCACTGCAGCCTTATAATGTGTTTATTGTGGTCTTGCCATGTTTTCCGTTAGTGTAGATATTGCTCTCGTAGTTACCTGTGCCCCCATACTTGATTGTAGCCTCGACATGCACGTAGTGTTAGGGGGACGAGATGTAGGCGGTTGGGGAGTTCCGGGGTCTGCATCCCATTAAGCGCTGACTCGTCACATGGGCGACTCGGACATCGTCGCGTCCAAGTCGCGTTCTTCATTCCACTTACCGCCATGTTCAACCTGTCCAACCTGCACGGCTTGCTTTCTCAGGTTCTTGTACTACCGACACTGCACACTGCAGTGCTTTTTACTCCTCAAGGGCAGCTCGTTTCATATGCGTCAGACCCGCACAGGCCCAAGGACCGCGTCCGCGTCATCGTTGGACTAAGCGGGGAGGTTTGGCAGGAGACCAGGGACCAAGGAATTGGGATGGTAGACAGTGAGGTGTGTTTTTATCATTCACTGATACGTGTTTATTTGTTGAACGCATCCATCACGTAGCTCGGTCGCCTCCTTGTCCTGCCCATTGAACATGTGCACAAGGATCATGAGATGAACGGCGAGGAGCAGGACGACCCACTCATGCTCTTGGCACTGAATGCAGAGAATTCAGTCTCATGGCATGAGCTCGAGAACAAGGCGAGTAAGACGGTTCCTATTTCTTCCGCCAAACTAACAGACTGTATGTAGGCGAGAGAGCTAGTAAAACACCTCGAAAGACCAGTCACCGAACTTCGTGGACGCTTGGCGGCAGCACCTGTTCTGCCCGTCAGCCCACGCGGCGATCGTGTGGCCCGTTGACCCGTAAAGCGCGGTGTCTGAACGAACAATACGGTCTGCAGCTTTCAGCTCTCAGTTAGCTAGACGCTCAACACATCTCCTTTTGCAGCAACAGTCGTGTATAATTTACGCCACTGGCACAATGCGGTGGATGCTCATGGCACATGGAACCGATTAGGGAATAGTGCGCACTGAGTCATGGTGCACTCCCGGTTCCTGCAGTGAGCGCCACGGTCCCTCCGAATTCTCATTGCAAGCAATACAATTCCACGTAGTATGCTTGGGAGGGAGCTCCGGGATGCATGGCTGTGTCGTGTACATATTTTCTGGTAGCCAACATATTTCATAAGGGCTACTTTGTAGATTTAGCAGACTGGTGTATGAACGAAAACATATCGTGAATGACGTCGGCGTCGGGGTACGCATTGGTATATACGTATGCGCCAAGGGGTTGACGGGCAGATGTGCGGGAAAATCGGGGAATCCTGCAACCCGGACAACTACGACGTCGACGACCACCGTCCATCTCCCGAGTCGTACTCCCTCCGTCTAGTCTGCCCATCTCTGGCCTACGCGATAGCGTCCTTGCTGGTCATGCGACAATGGTCTGTCGCAGGTTTGCGCGTGTCTGTTCGAAGTTCAACTTCATCGCTAGTCACGCGGGCCTCCCGTCGAACGTTCACTGGACACGCTCAACAGAAGAGAGCTTTTCCAGCAGCACAGCCGCAGACCTTACCACGCAGCGATGAAATATTCGCCGCGCCGCATCCTTCGCCTCTGCCTCCAAAACGTCCACGTCCTGACCCGTACCTTTTGCTAGCGCCCGAACTACAGCATCTCCGGGGAACGCTACTGGACCTCCTCGGCTCGTCGCACCCATCCCTCACCGAAATTGCAAAGTACTACTTTCTCCAGCCCTCAAAACAGCTTCGTCCGCTGCTCGTGTTGTTATTCTCGCAGGCTACAAATGGACTGGGCGGCAGTTGGCACGTCAAGCAATGGGCAGCAGAGTGTGAGGGAGCTGGCGGGCGGACAGAGGAGCTGGACCGACCGCTGACGCGTGCGGACGTGCTGAACGACTGCAATCCGAACATGCCAGACCACACCGCATCGTTCCATAACTCGTTCTCCCTGCAGCCGCCAAGCCCACCCGTGCAGCCGCCCTTGCCGCCACCGTCACCAGTGGCACACGACGTGCCGACACTCTCGGCAGCCCCGGCCCACTCCCCACGCAGATCCGCCTCGCACAAATCGTCGAGATGATCCACGTCGCGTCGCTCCTGCATGATGATGTGATCGACAAGTCGCCTCTGCGCCGTGGTGCGCCCTCGCGCCGGCCGCGTTCGGAAACAAGCTCTCTGTCCTCGCGGGCGACTTCCTCCTGGGCCGCGCGAGTGCCGCTTGTCACGTCTCGGCGACAGCGAGGTCGTGGAGCTCATCGCGAGTGTCATTGCGAACCTCGTCGAGGGCGAGATCCTGCAGCTCAAGTCCGTGCATGGCGAGGAGCTCGGTCTGGGCGGGCGCCGAGCGTGGGGCGCGAGAACTTTGACATATATCTGCAGAAGACGTATCTGAAAACGGCGAGCTTGATGGCGAAGGGCGCGCGAGCGCAGTTGTGCTGGGTGGATGCAAGGAGGGAGAGGTGTGGAAGGAGGTCGCATATGCATATGGCCGCAATCTCGGGATCGCATTCCAGGTGGGTTACCGCTCTGGAGGAGCTGTATGGCTTGCTTACCGTCTCTCTTTCTAGCTTGTGGATGACATCCTAGACTATGAGGCCGGAGAGGCCACTTTAGGCAAGCCTGGAGGTGCAGACTTACAGCTGGGTCTTGCGACAGGCCCGCGTTGTATGCCTGGGAGGAACACCCGGAGATGGGTCCTCTCATTACACGGAAGTTCGACCAGGAGGGCGACGTCGAGCTTGTAAGTGCCGTACCACAACTTGTCATCGATCATATCTGACAACCTATCTTCATAGGCCAGAGACCTAGTGCGCCGATCGTCGGGCGTCGAGCGTACGCGCGACCTCGCACGAAGACATGCTGACAAGGCACGAGAGGTGCTGGAGCTGCTGCCGGACAGCGATGCAAAGAGCGCATTGGAAGTACTGACGGAGCGGGTGGTGAAACGGACGTGGTGACGATAAGCTACTCATGCTTAAGCAATGATATATCGATACGGTACCCGGTATTGACGAGTGTATCCCGTGCACTTGCACAGGATAATCTAGCTCACAAGCTTACCGGCACCAGTATACCGTGCAACATATACATGCCAAAAGCACGGATATGAATTTGATATATGGAGTGTCCGAGGGGTTTTCAATCTGCAAAACCGACCCTCGGGCACCCTTCTGCTGCACGTTCAAAGCTTGCAACGGTTTCTTCATCAGGACGACATCAACCGACATCGCAGTCATCGTCCACTACGGCACTTTTGGTTCATAGGCTTGCCATCGATTCTGATCCGATTTTGCAGTTCCCCATTCTCTTGTAAAAAAAATGCAGCGAGGCGTTGTCAGAACCAACAACCACGGCGAAATCTCACCCCCTCGAAAACGCGGCTTTCTCGCGACTACCCTATCTCCCACACGGTCTTTATCATTGTCAGACATCTCCATCACCAGAGCGACGGGCAGAAAACGTGTCAATCCAGAGAGTCTCGCTACAAGACTTGGTCCCGAGCTCATCAAGGAACTTGAAGCCCTCCTCGAGCCAGGAATGTCTGAAATGCCTTCGTTTTCGGTACGCCAGGAGATCCAGAAGCGATACAACATCAATCGCAGGCACATCTACGACTGGTTTCATAGCAGAGGTTTGCGCGTAACGAAGGAGGAAAGACGGGTGGCACGAGAGGTGCACCGGGCAGGAACGCACGCAGAGGTAAGGATTCGCGTCTGTATGCGGGAGGCATTGCTGATATATGCTGAAAAATGCAGCGTCTGATCAAGAAATGCCCGACTCTGCCTACGTCTATGCCCGTATTGTCCCGCAGCCCAAGTTTAGTGTGCAGCGACAGCAGTGACGGCGCGTTCAACGTGCTGTCTCAGGTCCCTCTGTTCAAGGCTGGTGACCCATTTGTGCAAACCCCGCCGGCATACTATCCCAACTGTTACTTTGGACCTCCTGTGTATGCGTTGTCTCTGGATGGGAGCAGTGCACAGACTTCTCCAATTTACCTGTCTCCTCCGTTCCTTGTTGAAGATACCTCTCCTCAGCCGAATACTCTGGTCGATGTTGGCTCCTCTCAGGTTTGCCAGATCTTCGAAAAGATCTCTGATCTAGAGGTCTTCCAAACTAGTTGCAGCATTCCGTCTTCATCTATCACTTCTGTACAAAGCGAACAGATCAAGTCACTACTGCCGCTGCATGGAGACGAATGCCTTCCTCAGCAGGAGCGCACAGCATACTACGAGTGTCTATCTGGTGTACTCGGTCCTGCTACTGGATTCCAGGAGTCCGTAGGAAGCTACAAGACCTTCATGACACAGCAAACCCAGAAGTATTACGAACGGCTTCTCCCTAATGACACCGATTCTAGTCAATCGCCCAACAATCTGTCGCCTGCTGCTGCTGTACCTGTTCAACTCTCGACACACACAAGAGGCTCTATTGCTGAGGTCATATCTATGTCTCGCTGCGACTTGACTCGATCTGGACAACCTGCACCGCCTGTGGACTGGGTCTCGGCAAACAAGGAGGAGTTCAGCAATTGGCTCCTGTACGGCGGACGCTCTCATTCCTCTTCTCCTGCATGCACACCGGATCTTTCTTCTGACTGTAGCTCCGAGACTTCCCAATCCTGGAGCAGCGGCAGTCTTGATGACCCCTCTCAGTCTATCTGTGTTCTCGACCTTGCGGATATCTTGCAGAGTCCGGTACTGCGGTCGCGCAATTCGAGCTACGTTCAAGACAGATACACTGCGTTTCCCGAAGTTCGCAATGACATCCCGTTGGAGACTTTCAGCTGTGACGCCGGCGACATCTCACTCAAGCGTCAGGACGTCTCGACACTTCGGACGATTCCCTGCGGCGACGGATCTCCAGATGCTCTGCAATTCTACCTGCAAGACCCGGCGCTCTTTTCGGTGCCAAGCAAGCAGAATAGCGATCTGTCTCAGAACGTGCATCATGCGAATGCGTCGCACGGCTTGGAGAAAGCGGCAAAGAGCGAGATAACGGGGCGCACGAAGCGCAGTCGGTTGGGAAGGGCGCGTATGAATTCGGCCGGTGGCGGATGTGATGAATGCTGTAAGTGGCCATTCCGATCTGTTTAGCATTTCAAACCTTCTTCTGTCCGGTGGTAGGGCGCTGACCGACTGTTCCGGATAGGACGCTATCGTGGTATCCCACGGAAGCCACTTGGGCTCTTGTGTTTTCATCTGTCAATCTGCTCTGTTGTGATTCACGTATGTCTTTCAATCATCTTTCATGCCTTCTACTGATCTTTTCCGTCTAGTCGTTTGTTTCATAGGTCTCATTCTCATGTGTCGCTTGTCTTCGGCATTCATCTCCGTACGCAGCCAACTCCTGTCGCTCCTTCCATTCCTTTCTTTTCTTCTCGCTATTGTCTGCCTGCGGTCAGTTGTTTGTTCCGCCATTCCAACTGTCTCGTTTCAATCACGATATCCCTGGTCGGTTTCACCTTCCTATCGATATCTGTTCTACCATTGGCGCGTCTTCATTTCGGGCTTCGCCGTCTCGGAGTCTAGGACAGTGAACCACGATTTGTCAAGTACAAACACCTCCCTTCGTTCATCGTTCATCTATATCATACGTACGCATAATTGGCATGTGGTTTCCTCCTTGTCTATTTGGCGGTGGCTTATCTTCACCGCCCCTCGCGACACCCATCCAAATGCAGACTCGCATCACCGCGCTACCCTGTGCCCTGGCGTATTGGTCTTACGATCGCGAGTTAACGTGAACGCTTGAAGCTTCAATATCCAATGGTGTCTGTCTTCATGATATCGCAAACCGGTGTGCGGCGTGCTCGCGCAGCTAGACCGTTTCAGGTCGAGCACCACCGAGCGCGCGCCTTGGATGAGGGTCGTTCTCGGTGGTTGTAGTGCCGACCGATTGTGCCTGCACGGGTTGTGCACACACCAACATACGGCAGTCTCGATCCACAGATAGATTCCGGTCGCCAATGTGAAGGGCCACCCACAAGCACGCCATCGTCGACACGCGTCATGGTTGACGTTGAGCTTGACGAAATCTATGGCTGACTGCAGAGAAATGGAAGATAAATATATACTTGTTGACCGTTGAATGCGAGACACGGACGCGGCTGAACGTTTGCCCGTAGAATGTAGAAAAACGGCAATGGAGCACGAACAGCCGATCGCCCAGAGGGCTCTGGTCGCTAGTGGAACGGAATTGGCAGCGTACAATTTTTGGTGCATATACTTCAGCGCTCCTAGAGCCAAGTACTGGTAAAGAACGATGATCACGCCAAGTGGCGCGCGCACATCGCAGCGAGGTGCGCGTGTTCTCGTACATCACGCCCATCGAGCCGGATAGCCTGAGCACGACGTCATTATAGGCCCATGGCGGGTTCGTCTGATCGCTAACGCTGCACGCTGCACGACGAGCGACGAGCGATGAGCGCATGGATGACACCGGTGCTCGAGGCGAAGGGCACTAGCGCGGTTCGCAGCGCTAGGCAGTGTCTCGATAGGCCATCTTAATGTAGGACGAGGCTGCTCGCCGCCAATCTGATTGCCTCGCGTCTGCGCAAGTGGAAGTGCAGGGACGAAGATGCGGAGACGGTCCAGCATCGGATGATGAGGCCGGGCAGGTGATGCGCAGCGGCTAGATGACCGCTGCAGCGTGGAGAAAGAAAGGAATGAATTGGAATACTCATTCGAAAATGCGAGCCGTGGGTGCCACTCGCTGGCCGGCGCATGTACCTACGTGGCTAGAGCGTCCGCATTGAATGCCGTGGGGTCGCAAGCCGCCCAGTCCAGCCGTCGTCGGATATGAGGTAACATATTCCTGCACCGGACGGGGCTGCGGAGGATACTGACGGCGCAACTTCCCTCGGATCAGTAGGCTAGAGCTGTCGCGCGTGCAAAATAACGTGCCCGATTCGAAGGGGGCTCCGGAAGTCCTACCCAAGGAGAAGACGTCAAACAAACGCAGGAAGGAGGAGCAAGTGGGGGGCCAGGTCAAGCAGGCTATTCATCTTGCTGGGATCGGCTGCATCACAGGACCACGAGATATCGACCACGATCGCTCGAGGGGTGACGCAAGTCTGAGCGTGTCCAGGAAGAAGCCAAGAGAAGAATGTCGTGTTGTCGGCTCGTCGTCGGCATCCCTTTGACGGACGACATCTGGAAATCAGGATTGCCACTACGAACGCGTCTGTGGTATGACGAGTGGCGGAAGATCAGCTGCTGGTACACGATGTCTCAGTGGCGACATGATGGATGAGATTACAAGGGTACGAAGCGGGTGCATTCAGTGCACTGGGCTTCCACGGCCACGCCGTGCACACTGGAAGAATATTGATGTATGGATCCTATGCACACCGGATCAGCAACTCGTCCGAGACCGACGACGCGCGTTCAACCTCCAAAAACGTTAGACAACATCCATATAGCCTCCATGTCAGATATCGCGCGGAGATGACAGACCTGCCTCGAAAGGCAAACTTGAACCTAGGTGAGCACTCAAGGCGCGCAGAGCACATATCCCAGGGCATCTGCATCAGGATCCAGGAGTGACGGATGGATGGCATCGCGTCGCATGTGCATGCGCATTGCGAGTCATCAGCATCATAGGCATAGCCAGGATCAGCCTCCGCTCGTTGGGGCAGGCGCGACCCAGGAGGGGGGTTCTTAAGGCGCGTCACGGGCAGAGGACGACGCGGACGGTGCAGCGTGTACACCGCAGCGATGGACGCCGGAGACAACTGGATGAACAAAATCAGAGACACGCGTTAGGTTGGAAAACGATGCCAACACGTGTAGGTGCACTTGGGCTGAGGACGATATACGCGGCACAAGCTAAGCAGACGGCACGCTGCACGGTTCGTAAGTTCGCGGTGTTGGTCGAGCTGGGTAATAGATCCTAGGAACGGTTGCTATAGACGCGCATGCAGCTGCGGGTGTTAGTGTAAGTAAGTTAGATCGTCGTGGCCCGGCGACGTCGCAGTCAGTCAACACGATGTCTCCGCCCTGTATGATATTGTCGGATCTTGAAGACAGCTGAAGCATGATTAGATATCGAGGGATACCGAAGAACACGACGGGATCATTGGTGAGACCCTGGTCAGCAGCCAGAACTCGAGGTTCTGGCGAGCTTCCGATTCCATGTACGTGTACAACGAGCAGCCCAGACTGTGAATGTCGGGCGGAGGCGAGCGGGAAGGTCTATAGAGCACGAGACGAGGACAGGATGCACGGCGTGCGGGGGAAGCGTGCTAATTATGGGGGACAGCCTGAGAGGAGGAGCCAGATAGAGAGGATGAGCGGGGGTTGCCGCCGGGGGAATTACGGGATGTGAGTTGTGGCGTACGCGGATGGAGGAGAGACGATCTCGAGGCGGAGGCAGATCGGCTTCAATTGTGCACAGCTGCGCGATCCGTCGTTCGGCCACGGATTGAGATCCTTCTCGTTGGGTGTGGCGCGTATGTTGATCGGACATGCGGTAGAATCACACGAGAGTCCTTTCCGTTTCATCAGTGGCGGGCAAGCCGACATGGGAGTATCAGCGGCGATACCGAGGTAGCGAACGGGATTAGTGTGGGATGGGAAGCACAACGATGGAACGGTGGGCGACATGCCACCCGCACGCGGTACGGGCTGCTAGGAGGAGAATGGAGGGCTTGGACGACACGCCGCGGGGTATCCGAATAATATGCAGAAGAGCGGGGTGGCCGCGGCACGATGGTATGATATGTCGAAATCTCAATAGCGGGCGGCTGGAACGGTTGCGTAGAATATAGAATGAATATGGAAGAGAAGGGGAATCCCTCAGGGAGAGTAGAATGGAGTTATCATGTTTGCCAAACAAATGCCGTACGGCCAGGGACTATCAGCCACCAATAAAGACCGGATCATTAGCGCCCTTGTACAAGTCGGTGGCAACATCCGCTCGTCGCTGAACTCCCCCGCCCCCATCCTCGTCCCTTTCTCCCACCATAATCTCCTCGTCCTCTCAAATAGCCACCAAGATCCGGGCAACGCCCACGGCCAACACCGGTGGTCTGTTCAACAGTAGCGCCGCCGCCGCCTCGAGGCGTCTGCATCATCTGCACGTCGCGTGGGCCACACCGCACTGCTGTTCCTCTTTTCTCACAGCAACAGGTATAAGCCCTTCTGAACCCAACCCCCTCTTCTTCTTGATAATCGCATACCCCCGAGTCTCATATACCCCCTTTCAGTGTAACATCCCGTCCTCCTTCCCTGCCTACAACCATGGACCGTGGCCGTTCCCGGGATGTCTCTCCCATTGCACTCGGACGCAAATCATATCAACAAGCCCTTCGTGCCCGAATATCCTTCACGCTCGTGCCCCCATCTAATCTCCCCAAGCACCACTTTCAGGCGGTCGCGTCTACGTCGTGCCACTCGCGTTCCCTTTCTCCGCGACCAGCCCTCGGCAGCTCCGCCACCATGCCAACCTCCGCTTGCACACGAGCGTCCTCCTCCCGTCTGTCTGTATCACCCCCTTTGGCGTCACACCATCCCCTCCCGTCCACTTCCCCCGTTGACTCTCTTCTTGAACGCAGCAACTCCTCCAGCACCATTGATTCCATGTCCCCCGAGCCGACGCCTCTCGGGCCACTCACTCCGCCAGAATATGCCGACCCTCCACGGCTCTCCGCGCTCGCCATACCGCTCGACTACTACGACTCTCCACCATCACCCCCAAGCAGCCTCCAGGACCAGATGCAAGTCGCGTACGCGTTCGAGAACATGCACCTCGCCAAGGTCCTCCTGCTCAAGCTCCAGGGCATCGAAGTCAACGGCGACGATGACCCGCGCATCGCCGCCGTCACGGACGAAGACTTCCACAGCTCCTTCGTGCCCTCCGGTTCGCTCCCGCTGGACGAGGCGGACGAGCGCCGCTGTCGCGAGGGGGAGCGGAGGGAACGCGAGCGGCGGAGGCGCAGAGAACGTGAGGAGCGGTTGAGGGCCTGCGAGCGGCTGTGGGAGGGCAGCACGCAGCGGGTGCGCGAGGAGCGCATGAAGGCTGCGCGGCAACGGGAGGCGGAGGCGCGGCAGCGGCGGCGTGCGGAAATTGAGGCGCGGGAGCGGGCGAAGGAGAAGGAAGCACGCGAGCGGGAGCAGGAGATGCTGCGGCAGACGCGCGTGCTCAGGATAGGCAACCCGAACCAGCGGCCGCTGCTCTGCTACGGCGGACTCGCCGATACACGCGCGCCGAAGCCGCAGTCGCCGCCGCGGCCGGCAGACGATGAGTTGTTCCAATTCGCGCTGATGCCCATGATTCCCCGCTCTGCCTCGTCCAGTTCTTGTAGCATCTCGCCGCCGGACAAGGACAGCCTCAGCCTCCCTCGCATGCGTCGCGAGTTTGCCCTGCGGCATGCACAGAGTCTCAGCCATACTGTTCCGTTCAGCGACGTCATCATGAGCATGCATGGCCCATTATTCCCCGAGGATCCCCGTCCCGAGGTGCAGCTGCGGCGGAGTCCAGTGCAGATGGACCTTTTGGAGAGCCTGTTCAAGGTAGTTGAATGGGAGGAGCAGGAACGCGTACAGGTGAAGGGGAAGGCACGGGAAGACTCACGACCACAGCGTTCGAGCACGACACGTAGCGAGAGCGATAGTGCGTGCGTGGCATGCTCGCTCAGCTCCATCGCAACGTCAACTTCTGCGACCACTATCACTCGATCGAACTCGTGGTTCTCCTTTGGCTCGCGCGGCTCCGTCTCTACCACGCTCACCACACCCTCCACTTCTCCCTTCTCTCCGAAGAAAGTGCCTGTGCAGCTCCCTCCACTTACCCCGTTTCCAATCTATAATGAGCCCCTACCCATCCCCATTCGCCATTCGTGCAGGCACCCGCCGCGATCCTCCGTACCCACCTCCGAGCACCCTCTGTCTCTCCCAATCCCCCCTCCTCGCCCACCGAAACTCTCGGACATTCCTCTAGAGGCACGAGGTCGTCCCCTGATGCGAGGCGCACATGTCTCATCCTCAGGAGAAGCAGACGCAGATACAGGACTGGTGCGACGCGTAAGCCGCTCCGTCTCCAGCCTGATGGACCTCGCAGCACAGCTCCAACGCGCCTACGTCCGCGCCACGATGCTCTCCATGGGGGAAGACGTGCGCTCGCCGTCGCCCTCCCACTCCCGTTCCTCCTCCCCTCCTTGCGGCAAGCTGCGGCCAGAGGGATACCGCGCGGCCCCTGTGCACGTGCAGCTCTTCGTCGGCCCCCCGCCGCGGCGTGTGCGGAGCCCACGCCGACGCGCACGCTCATCCCGCTCGGCGTGCCCGGGACGCCGCCCCCACGCGTATTCGCGCTGCCCGCCCCGCCCCCGCGCTCGCCCTTCCGCATCCCTGGCGCTGCGCGCTGCCCGCGGTTGCGCCCAATCGCGAACCCGGTGCTGCTGCGCCTGCAGGCGCTGCAGAACGTGTGTGCGGGCCGTGCGCTCGTGTGGGAGGGGCGCGCGCGCGACGGGCTGATGTGTGCGGGGAAGGAGAAGATGCTCGGTGTTGCGTGGGAGGGGATCGGGCGGAGCGGGCTGGGGTGGGAGGTCAGTGCGTTCTGCTAGTGCGGTGTGTCGCTGTGTCATTCTGAAGGTCGGCCGTCGGTGCGTGCGCGATCTGGTGGACTGTTCCGTACGTTAATGTCTGTTGTTATATCGCTGTGTTTCGCTATGCATTTACTTAGATAATGTGTACATTGCATGTTTTTGTATGAGTTTATACCTGGGGGAGGAGTAGAGACGGCTCGGTCATACAATACCATTCGCATTCGCATTCGCAATTACATGTTTATTTTCATGCCTTCTAATATGTTTATTTGCTCGATGCTCTGGGTACCGGTCGTTGCACTGCCCCTTCGCAAACGTGCATATGAACCATGTTTGTGCGCTTCACGGACTTCAGGACCCAATCTGACTGGGTAAATTGCACACATGCACGCCACCGTCGTCCATGCAGTGGCACAATATCTTTGGCTATACTCCTACAGCGGATCAGAGAACTCCGTATTACGAAGATGTACTCACTGGTGAGCTTCGCGTTACGAATCGCATTCTCTTCGGCTTGTGAATCCTGTGTGCGCTCCCGTAATGACAGTTGTTATGGGCAAAATCTTCTCAGGTAAGGCCGATGCAGATGAGAAAATGATGCAGGGCCTTGACAAAGACGTGTGATTCCTCCGTGCACCATGGAATGTGGCTTCACTGAACATGTAGCCTGTCAGGCCATGTGATGGAATAAGAGCTTATCTGCTATGGTCCGAAAGCCGCATTGCGGTCCGCTCGGGGGTGTCGTGAAGAACCGCATTCCCATCCACTGTTCCGATGAAGAACTGCATCTGCTCGCCCAGTGCACTGAATGATATATGAATGACCGCGGACCAAATCTACACATTCTTGACTGGTCTGTGATCCAAGAACATCTAGAACGAAGGTGTCAGCGCATGTCCTGTCGTGTACAACAGGCAAGCTTGGACGACGTACACCGCATGCCGTACCCTCAGTCACCGGTCACCGACTCAGGTCCAACCCACCCTGAGCCTGCCAAGATCTCTCCGATATCTGTGATCCGTGGTTCGCGCCAGGCTCCCAAAACGGCGGAACTCCACCCCGCCCGCGCTGCCCGAACATCGCTGGCCGCCGTCCCTGCGCCCCCCGCATGCCCGGCTGCAGGAACTCTGACTGCTGCATCTGGTTACCCTGGGGCACCCCGCCATTCCCGCCACCCATCCCCCTCTGCATCGACATCGAATCGAACCCCGGCCCAGGGTAGCGCGCGCCGTCGGGCGTGCCGACGCCCGAGCCGGGGCTGCCCGAGCGGTGGGTGGTGAACTGCGGGCGACGGTACGCGAGCTCGCGCGCCTCGTCCTCGAGCCAGCCGTTCGCCTCCGCCGCGGCGCGGTCAATCCCGAGCGTCTTGCGCAGCGCCTCGTTCTCGCGCTCGAGCCGCGCGATCTCGCTTTCCCTCTCGAGCGCCCAGTCCTCGCGCCCGAGGAGCATGTCGAGCAGCTCCTCGTCGTTGGGCGTCTGCCCGCTCTCGTCGTCGCCCTCTGGTGCCTCAGCGTCGAGGTGCGCGTCGGGATCCTCGGAGGGGTCGCCCTCCTCTCCGGACAGATTGCGAAGGAGTGCGCGCATGTTTACACCTAGACGGTGGATGGAACCATCCACGGCGGAGTTGCTTGAGAGGTCCGCTTGGAGTAGTGATGTTTCGCGCGCCATGATGAGGTTCTCGTAATGCTGCGTGAGGTTGAGCTCATGCCGCTGGGCTGCCAGCTGCAGTCGTAACTGTATCAGAAAGAGCCGGTGCGAACATAGAAGTTGTGCGCACGGCGTGACTGCGGAACTTGGACATGATGGTTTCCATGGTCTGCTCGTGCTCCTTCAGCAGCAGGCTGAGTTGGCGGTTTTCGTGTAGGAGGGTGTGGTTCTCGATGATAATCTGCGCGTTCATGCGCTCGAGCTCCGACTCGAAAATCTCTGTGTCCAAACGTGGTCAGCCCAGTGACGCGTACTTCAGCCAATATAACGCACCTTTGGATATGTCGGTGTTGAACCGCCTTAGAGAGAATCCGCTCGCGGTATGTGCAGCTTCAGTCTAGATCACTTGGAATGTATGATTCTTCCATAGCCGAGTGGAAGCAGACGAGGACGTACTTTCAGCGCGCCAGCCTGCCCCGTCAATGCAGTTGACATTTTCTGGTTGTGCAGATTCTGCTCGCTGAGCTCGTGGATGATCTGCCATGCCCGTATAAAGTCGCTGTCTACGTCGTGATACATCGGTGGTCTCGCCGAGAGTATGTCGCAAAGTAAAAGTTAGAGTCAGAGCTGCTGTCGACTGCATGATTCTACAGCCACCGCGAGGACACGACCGCTTGTCCCAATTTGGCGAGGTCCACACGAATTTGCTGGAAGACGTAACCAGCCTGCTTTATTGCTTGCCTGTCGCGTCCTGCTGTGCAGATCTGTATGTATGAACAGGGCCTGTGCGTCTTCGGAGACTTTCCTACGTAACTCAGACGGTACAAGCCTTGCCTGAGCAGTGGTAGACTCAACAAAGTACACAACCCTAACCCTGTCGTTATTTACTGCGTGCGGTACCGAATGCTAGAAAGGATGGCATATAGGTACGGAAAGAATTCATCTCTTCGAATACGAGGTGATTGAGATGGATCGCGTCTTGCAATTAAATGGGTCGCTGAGGGGAAAGTTGTGGTGCGGTGGCGTGCGATAGGCTGAGCCGGCTGTCGACTGACATTGGAAACGCGGGCGTCTCCGATTATGCCAGCGACTGCTTTGCCTCCTACCGTCTCGTACCGTCTCGTGGCCATCCTCTGTACAACACCAACCCCTCATTCGTTCCTCCATCCGACGCTTTTCGATTCGTTAACCTACCCTATTACCGTTAAACACCTCCACTCCCAAAAGCCGACTGCCCGCCGTTGATCCAATTTCTCAACCGCTTTGCAGCCCTCCCAACCAGCCTTCCATCACATTCATGGCATCGTCCCTCTCACAGCTCTCTGCGTGTGTAACACGCATACTCTCCCTGACTGGATTCCCCAAAGAGCTCAAGACAAGGGATATCCAGACAGCCTTTTCGGAATGGGAGAACGCCAACGGAGGATTCAAGATCAAGTGGATAGACGACACCAGTCTTTTAATCGTCTTTAATGATGCTACTGTCGGTGAGCACCTTTCCTTTCGCGTTGTGCGAGAGCACGCTTCTCCGTGCATGCCCACCGCTTCTCAAACACGAGTCTAATTCACATTTGTACGTTAATGACAGCCAAACGAGCTTATCTTCACGCACTCGCTTTCCCTCCTGCCATCTTCACTTCCCCGACTTCATCCGTGGTTGCGACCATCAAACCGTACGACGGACCCGACGCGCAGGCGGTCATCCAGAACGTAAACGCTCGGCAGCACCCCGGCAACGGACGCGGGCACAACGTGCGCAACTCTGTCTCGCACGCGCGCGGCGTGTCCGTCAGCAACCCCCACCGCAGTGCTGCTGCGATCGCGACGTCCGCCCTTAACGGTAGCACGGAGCCGAGCACGAACGGCTCCCCGCGCGACCGCGAGCCGTCCCCCACGCTCCCCAACATCCCCTCGCACCCGACTCTCAATGCACTTATCTCGTCGTCACTAGGCGGCGACGTCACTGCCGTCGATCCCGCCATGCTGGACCCCGCAGTCATTGCTGCGCAGCCAGACCACGGCGCTCCACGCATCGGCGACCCCGGCAAGAGGATGCTCGGTGCGGCACTTGGTGTCAGCACCCTGGCCTGGGCCGCGGATGGTGGGCGCCGGAAATGGCGTTGGGGATTTGCAGAGAGCGATGGGTGGGCTGGTTGTTGCAGAGTGAGCTGGTATGATTATTGCTGGGGCGGGGATCGGTGTTCTGTTACTGTGCCCGTGCCCTGATCACCCGCATACCGATGTGTGGGGAGGGGGCATATGGGTCACTTGTGCAATGTTTTCGGTGGAGTGTCTTGTGTTGATTGAGGATCCGTTGGTGTTGGGCTACTTTCCTCTCTTTTTTTTCATGTCGACCGCTCTTCGGTTGTACCGGAGGCGGATATCCACGTTGCTTCGCTATTACAATCTGGATTACACATTGTGCCAGCTCGACTCGCGCGTTGTCGGACGCACGCGGTGCATGATGTTGCTACTCAAGAAGCATTCAAACCTGCATCAAATTCTGTGGAGAGTTGCCATTTTGGGGCAGACAGATCCATGATCTGAGTCTAGTCGGAATGGCTCAGTGGATAATCGATAAGTATCAGTGACTTTGTTCCCAACGTAACCGCCATGACCTCCTGCTCAGTACACGATCCAGTTGCCAAGAAGAAGAAAGATGTCCGCCGCGTTCGCAAGGCAGAGGTCCTGAAGGGCGAGGGCAACGCGCTGTATATGCGGGGCGAGCACCGCGCAGCACACGCGAAGTACACCGACGCGATCACGCTCAGCCGAAATGCAATTTTGTACGCGAACCGCGCTGCCGCCAGCCTCAGCCTCAACGAGTACGTCAGAGAGCGGCCATGGCAGTCGAGGCTGAATGTGTCTCATGACAGGTATCTGGACGCCGCATGCGACGCGCACCAGGTACCCTCTTTCTGTCCACCGTATCGTTCCCGAGCGACTGACCCATTCTGTACGCGACACAGGCGACGCAACTCGACCCGAAGTACTCCAAGGGATGGGGCCGCCTCGCCAAAGCCTACGATGTTTGTTCTTGGCTTACTCTCCGGGGAAGTCTGCACACTGACCTCTTATCATGATACCCGTGCTTAGGAAATGGGTCTCTCCACCCAAAGTGCAGCGGCATGGAAGAAGGCACTCGCATGTCTATTAGAGTCGGGCCCCACCGAGACAGCTCAAGGCAGGCTTGGAAGCCGCCACTCTGGCGCAGCGGAAGAAAGAACAGATCGCGCGTGACGACGCGGCTCCCTTTAGGATGCGGGATGTGAGAGACATGCCCTGGGGCAAGGCACTGGCCCTAGAGCCCGAGTACAGCAGAAGGCGCGGCGTGGAGTCTTGCGTGAGCGTCCATTCGAGAGACGAGGGGTCCATACTCACTTCGATCTGCAGATCTGGACTCTTTTGCCCGCATATAGGGTATGTCCCGTTGATCTCGCGTCTGCACTTAGTTTGAATGGCTCGTAGGAATTCATGGTGGGCGTACAACTCATGAAGATACTGCACAAGCCAACTGCGAATAGCACTATGACTCACTTGCAGGTAGACGAGGCAATTCTAGCGGGATGCCTGTGAGATGCTCACCTGCCGCGTCCACAGGCCGTCACCCACCTCAGCAATGCCATTCTGCGGGAGGATCGAGTGTGGCATATGGACAGTCCCGATTGGAGTCAGCGGTACGACGCTCAAGGTAGGGTTTCATTGGTGCATTCCAGCACAGGGCTTGGCTGAACGCGAGTCTCAGTTACGTATGAAATGATCTGGTACAACGGATAGATGGAAGGCGGAGCGACGGCCTTGATGGAGGAGGCCCCGCTCCGATTGGAAAGGGAAGGGTGGGACGCCGCCCGTCGAGCCATGACTATTACCGTTCGGTATGCAGTCGCAGCTGTGCCACTCACCCCTCCGATCTGATGTCTTGCAGAACCTGGATCTTGAACGGATTTGTAGCCTCCAAGGCAGGAAAGTACGAGACGGCGCTAACGTTGCTGCAGGACGCCGTCACTGTCCTGCAATGGGGTGCCAAGAAATGGGAAGACGTATCCAAGGACGACCGGGGAATCATCTTCGAGGATTCGTTCTTGCGGGGCGTAAAGCGGATGCACCTCGATATCTATTGCAAGGTCAGTCTGTACGAGCAGATGGCTAGGGGTCTACATTCCTGACACGTCCCCGACAGGCATGCATGGCGCTCGGCTCTGGCCCGGGCCACAGTTTGAACACACTAATGGTGTCGGCCGTTGAGCTATTGGATGACTTGGAAGCTGCGGAGCCAGCGGGTCCCGGGAACGCTGAAGATCTTGGGTTCGCCGTCTCGTTCTGGGATTATCCTATCGCCTGTACATATGCGTAAGTCGAGCGAACTGCATGGATTGTTCCCTGCTAATCGAAATGCAGTACATTGGGCTATTGCAATGCGGGGTTAGCTAGTGGCAGGGTCCCGTTGCCAGAGCATCTTGGAGAAAAGATGGAGTACTGGTATCACACGGGCTTTTGCTACGAGAGGGCTGCTTTGAGGCACCAAGAAGACGACGAGAAGTTCCTCTGTAAGAACCATTCCTGTTCGTTGTGCAAGAATGGGAGTAATACTGATCAAGATGACGGTAGACTTCTGGAAAGCTCACATCGAAACGGTATGGCAACGGGAGCGGCCTCTGCGGGATATCCTGCCGCTACTTAGCCGGCTACGCAAGGCAGTTCCGGGCGCACGGCAGATCTGGGGTCGCAGTGCAGCATGGAATACGGTCATCACGTTCATACGCCCGGCTCTGCAGTATGAAGAGCGCGCGATCGCAGGGATTGCGGAGGGGAGGTACACAGCGGACACGCCATCGGTACGTTCCACTGCGGAAGCAATACAATACGCATGACTCATGGATATCCTGCGCTGATCGTTTTCCACTTATCGTCACATCAGCCGTCCGTTGGGGTTCTGTAGGGTCCGGAAGTAGAGAAGACAATATGGTGTGTCCGAAGGCGGACTGGGCGTCCTCGTGAACTTGGATGGGCAGATGCGATGACAGTTGTGGCACGGCGTCGCTCCTTCCATTTCCTTCCATTGTGATCTTTCGAGGATGGTATGGGAACCGCGGAGTTGGGATGTAGCCTAGGGTGGTTAGCATGAACGCGATGCGGGGCATCGCTTGAGATGAGGAAGAACAAGAGAGAGCGGAGCGACTGATAGGCCACCTGGCAAATGCGGACTGTTTAGCATGGTGCATTGTTCGGTTGGGAGAGGGGCGAGTGTGGCTGATCGGCTGTTCCTGTGAAACGGTGGGCCTCCTTCCCGATCAGGTAAGCTTAGAAGCCGCGGCCAGTTGGACGCTGTTCTCGTACCGCGCATAATACGGGTTCCGTCAAATTGCAATCCATCCCCGTCCCGCAGCTGCCCTGCCAACATGACGCTCGCACATCTACAAATACCCGTCCGCCTCTCCACCCGGCCGTCCACCCACCCTCATGTCCCACCCCAAGCGTCCACCTCCACAACACCCTGTCCACAGTGGACATGTCCCACCCGCAAAGCGTGTCAAGCACGTCCACGAGCTAGGTGGCCCCGGTGCCCAGACCGTATGCCCTGACCATACACACCCCGAGCACGCGACGCGCCAAAACTGGGCTATTCAGCAGTGTGAGAAACATGTGTCCACGGTGAGTACTCGTGGCCCTTCATTTTAGACACACTAAGGCTTCCTGCTTGCTGCTTTTTGCGGCTCTCGCCTTGTGTGTGCGGCCTGCTACAGCAGTGCATCCAATTATGTGTTGTACCCGGGCTCAGCCTTTGTCGCGTCCATCGTCTTCCTTGCAATCTGATTCCGCAAGCCTGGGCTGATTTTCCTTGATATATGCAACAGACGCCGCATCTCGTGCCTCGAGTAACCCCGACAAGCCGCTCTTCTCCACTTCGGATTGATCAGAGCCTACCACGCCGTGTATCTGGATCAACTCTTGTCTCTGACGCTTTGTATGCTGTGGCCAGTGTTGGCGCCACTGGCGAACATGATGCTATTCGTGATGCATATAAGAGACCATGCTGCTCTGCATCCTCTACCACCTCCCCACTCTCCCCACACGATACCTCCACCATGGACTCTCCTCTCGACACTTGCTGCGGGACGTCGTATTCCCATTCCCTGGAGAAGGAACGTCACGACGGTTGGCAGTGGCCCATGCATTTTTCCGACGTCGCCGCGGACGAGCTTCTACACGAATGGAATGCATTGAGTGTCGGTAAGCTGTAAACATTTGCGTGTGGCGTTCACGTCCTGACATGTATGAACGCCACACAGGCTCCGGCGATCACAGCCTCGTGCAGCCGCAAATGTACCCGTTTGCGCCAAGCAATATCCGCTGTTCGCTACCGGAGGTTGCATCACCCTTGGACCGTTGCTCAACTGCCAGCTCCAGCACGTATAGCGATGCGTTTTCCACCTTCACAGAGGAATTGGCTATGCCCGCCAGGGACACGTCTCAGCAGCCTTTTTTTTCCATCCATCATGGTTCTGATTCGGCATTGACATCAACATATCCGACCCTTGATCCAAATCTGGATATCGACCTGGGGAATGTCATTGGCGCTCCTGTACCTGCAGTTAACTCGGCAGAGTTCCAGGAGGCACTGGATGCATTGGTTATACAGATACCAGGGACACAGCTTTCAACGAGCTTGACATGGAACGCGTCTACATCTCACGGGGACGCCGGAGAGACTGTGGCGCCAGCGCTGCACGGGTTCAGTCGTATGTCAGACTTCATGCAGCTTCTGCGCATCGCACATCCATCATGTTTTCCCGATGCGTCCACATCAGCATACTCGCTTCCGCAGGTCCCGGCTCACTTGGCCGCCCCATCATCATATTGCGCGCCGCCATTTGCTACTCCATCAGAGATGCGTCCACCCGAGCCAGCCGGCCCCATCCTGCACCATCCCCGACCCTTTCGGCCAGATATCCCTGAAGCACTCAAGAATTTCACCAGGATGATCGAGGGGTCGGCGTCGCCACCGTCGCCCGATATCCCGCCCGCGCAGGTCGGCCCCAGCATCGGGTTAGGCTCACATGGATACACACTAAACTCTACGCACTCGCTACTGCTGCAACCCGTTGCTGCCTCCGTCCGGGCACCACACGAGTGTTCGGAAAATGCGCCCCATGCGCCGTACCCCGCGGCGTGGCCGCAGGCGCAGATGCAGGAGGACTTTGACATGGACGCCGCGTTGTCGTCGTTACCTGGCGGGTCCGATGCGGTGGCGTCGCACCCAGGAGAGGAATATGCGCTTCCAGACTGGTACCGTTGCAATTACGGCGCGTCTGGCATGGGCAGCTGGTGATCATGATCATGTGTGGTCAGTGGTGTCATTGTATTTTGTCATTGTGTTTTCGCATGTATTCCGTCTCTCGGAATGCCACCTTGCGCTCCCTCCATTTGCATTCGTTTCTTGTGCATGCTTTCAGTCATTCTTCCATGCAAGTCTCACCGTCGTACGACATCATCATTCTGTGTATATGCAAGCGTATTTATCGTAACTTAGAGCGTTATGGTCTAGCGTCTCGGAGCTGAGAAGTGCCGAGCTTTCATGGCATAGAGTGGCACTGATTTGTATCATCGTGTGTAGCTATCGTGGTTAACGTTGTGGATCATCTGTCAACGGGGTGTTGTGATTTCGAAGTGGAGACGGTCGACGGGGAAGGGCCTGGTCCCGCCGCCGGCCGATGCGGGGACAGTTTCACATGCGCCGACCTGCTGCAGATCAGGTCCACCTCTCCAGCCAATCAACGTCCTAGGAATACCGGTACTATGTCTCCAGCGGATCCTTCAAGCACATGATGTTCTGGACCTGCGCTGGTCTATATACCTGCTGAGACCGTCAGGCGCACTCGGTGCTCTCCCTATCTTCTCACTCGTGAAGCTATGCTGTCGGTCCTGGCGAGGGGTGCCGCGCGTGCGCTCAGCAGGGCGGCCTCCAGGTGCAGGCTGGTCCGTGTGACGGCGAAGAAGATGCAGATATTCTCGTGAGTTTCGTCTCAGTCTATTGTTCGATGCGCTCACCAGGCTCCCGCCAGTATGTCGCTATAGACATTTGCGACATGTTCGCCCCCCTGCCCGACTTTGCATGGACAAAGGTGGCGGGTGCGTGCGCGAGGACTGTCACCCCAATGTATCATGTTCTGTGCAATACGTTCCATGACGACATGGAACATGTAGCGCATCTCCTGGCTGAGTTGGAGCTACCTCCCTCAGAAGAAAATGTATGCCCAGCGGTCAGTTGTTTTGTCACAATCTGCGCCATAATTTATTCACGCCACCGTAGCATACTGCCGAGGCACCAGCCGTAAAACACTCTCAACCAGAGAGGCCTTCCCGCAAGAGGCGGAGACCGTCCGCTGTGGTGTGTCCGAGTCGCTAAGTGTCAGACCGGCAGCATCTCTGATTGCCCACATAGTACCATGAATTGAATTCTGATGGCCAGTTGGTCATTCCGCCCTCGCACCCCTCGATACCCACCATCATCATAACGCTGTGCCCATCGCAGTCGCGCAACCCGGCCTGCCTGGTGCCCTATCAGGACGCGTCCTTCGGCAACAGGCTCGCCGTTCCCACACACCCCGCGCTCAACGCGACGTTCCCACCCCTCGTCGCGCCGCAGGTCCCCGTCGTGGAACACTGGCGGTACGAGAGCGGGCACTGGCGCGCGCTGCTGCCGGACGTGGACGAGCAGACGACGCGGGGCATGTTCTCGCGCCCGCTCTCGACGCGCAGGCGCCGGGCCCGGGCGTGTGTTGCCGACCTGTAGGCTGAGGAATGCGTGATCCTTGTGGTTTCGCCGTGCATTGAATTTGACGATCGTTCTGTTCCGTCTCGTTGGGGCGAGTGGATGGGGTCGTTGTCACGGAAGCCTCAACGAGCTACGGCTGGCGATGGCCCCGGAGCGGTCCCGAGGAGGGTCGGTGTTTAGCGGGGTTCGACGATAGAAAGTCCATTCGCTCTAACTACCAGGCTATGTTGGATATCCGAGGCAGTACTTATTCAATGTGATACGTCGTGTCATCCGGGCGAATGAGTTCGACGTACAGAGTTGAAGTATGCGATCACTGCGAACCACATCCGGATATCTCGGGAGACCACGCTCGCACGTGCTGTGGCTGATCCACGTCGCCGGCAGCGTTGCTGCTTGCAGTCCAGCAGCCACTCTCTTCCCTTTCTGAAGGCCTCACCCCCGCTTATTGTCGTCCCTTGCGACCGCACCCGCACGGCTCCATCTCGCATTCTCATTGCCTCCTACAACAAGCTGTGGCATCCGGCGGTCGGTGCACCAGCCCAACATCAATGTCGCTGAAGGCCCTGTTCTACGCATACGTGCTAGGTGGTGTAACGTTCATCCCGCTGCTGATCCTCGGCGCACTCTTCTATACTATCTACACCTCCGTCCCTGTTGACGAGGCCGATGCCAGCAAGGCCGCCGCGGAGCCGCATGCCGAGGATGGCGAGCCCGACTCCGACCCGCCGCCCACTCTCGCAGACCTGAACGACCTCCCAAGGTGCGCAAAGGCTGGCTGACCGTGCGGCGCACGTTCCACGCGAGCGCGCCGGACGCCTCGTACGTGGGGCTCGTGCGCGGGTTCCTCGACGCGCGCTCCAAGGACGCGAAGCGCTCGCGGCCGAAGGATATGTGGTACGTCGTGCTGAAGGGCAAGGTGCTGTACCTGTACGAAGACGAGGCGATGACGGAGTGCGAGGCGGCGGTCGAGCTGGGCGGGCACGACGTGCTCATCTACCCCGAGGGCCTGCTCGACGGCGAGCTGTTTGCGAAGCGCAACGCGATCTGTCTGCGCCCGAAGGCCGCGTTGCCGCAGAAGGAGATGCCGAGCGTCACCGGGGAGATGCACCTTGAGGGGGAGGACATCGAGGAGAAGGTGGACGAACATGGGGGCGGGCCGAAGCAGCGGCAGACGGAGCGCGAGAAGCTGGTCGAGGTGGAGAGGCGGCGGGAGGAGGCGCAGGAGGAGGCACTCGACTCGACAACGCCGTGGTTCATCTTTGTCCGGTCGGTCGTGGAGATGGAAGACTGGTACCATTCGCTCGTGCATGCCTCCGACCATGCCGCGAACAGCCCCACGCTCGAGCCCCTGCAGGCAGTCTTCTCTCCGGCCGACATGTCGCATTTGGTCGCAACTCTGGACGAGCAGCCCGATGTCATTCCTATGCGATGGCTGAATGCGCTCATTGGCCGACTCTTCTTCAGCTACTACCGCACACAGACGCTGGAGTCGTACATCATCGGGCGTCTCATGAAGAAGATCTCCAAGGTCAAGAAACCAGGATTTCTCACAGACATCGTCGTTAGGGAGGTGTCTGTCGGAAATAAGGCGCCGACGTTGAGTAAGCCCATGCTCAAGGAGTTGACGAAGGAGGGTGACGCTGCACTGGAATTGCACGTACACTTCAAGGGCGAATTCCGGATTACAGTGGAGACAGTCGCTACCATTGCTCTTGGTACCTTCAGGACCTATACCGTCAAACTCGTGCTGGCGCTGGTCTTCCGGGAGATCGAAGGCAACTTGCTGGTAAAGGTCAAGCGGCCCCCAAGCAGCAGAATCTGGTATGCGTTCACGCAAATGCCCAGGGTCGTCATGGACGTCGAGCCAGTTGTGAGCGATCGCCAAATCACATGGAACATGATCTTGAGCACGATCCAGTCTCGGGTGAAGGAAGTGGTGAGTCTTGAATCGTAGCTCTTCCATAAGCAAAGTGATAGACGTCTTTACAGTTTCAGGAGTCGGTGGTTATGCCGAATATGGACGATATCTCGTTCTTCGAGAGCTCGCAATACCTGCACCGTGGTGGCATCTGGGCGGACGCCTCACGTCGTGAAGCACCGTCATCTTCGTTCTCGACGGCTCCGCCACCTCCCATGGAGGACAATCGGTCCACCTTGTCTGCTCCTGTACCCGAGGTATCTGGGGCAACGTCTGATACCGAACTACCCGCGATACAGCGTTCTCAGTCTGAGGAACCCCAGACGGAAGCGAGGAGTCTCCTAGCATCACCGGAAGGTGACCCAGTTCGCTCCAGTACTACCACCGCCTTGACTACTCCACCAAGCTCAACAGTGTCCCAGCTTGGAAACGCGTCAGATAACTCGGTCGCCAACGAGGCTAGTGGGGTCGAGACGGACATCTCGCGGGGGAGGCCTTCCGACATGGACAGCACCATTACCCGCCGGTCGAGCTCCACGCCATCAAGCGGTGTAGGCATGTTCAATGATGACACACCGCGCGCCGAGGGGGGCGACTTCCTCTCCCCGACCCCAGATACCATGCGGCGCTCTTCGTCGCAGCACTCGCGCTCCTCTTCGTCACGCGAGGCGTCCGTCCCCGCATCCTCGGACGATGAGTCCTCCAGCACGGGTCCGGAGTCGAACAGCGTGACGTTCCGCTCGAAGAGCCCACAGCAGAACGGCACGGGCCGCGCGACGCCGACCAGCCCATCGTTCCTGCAGACACTCAAATCGCGTGCGGGCGACAAGCAGGCGCTGAGCAATTCTGCGAAGGAGGCAATGCGCAAGTGGGGCGTGAACTGGGGTAGTCTTCGGCGCGAGAGCGGTGGTAGTCCCGGCGGTGGCAATAGCGCGAGCGGTGGCGGTAGCCTCGGTGCTAGTGCGGCCACCGAGGAAATATTCGACGCCGGGAACGTGGATCAACAGCGGCAGCCGGAGTCAAGAACGCACAGAGTGAGGCCGAGCTATGCGGAGGTGCGGGCTGCCGTTGAGCAGAGAAGGGCGAGCGATCGCAGTCCTTCCCTTGGCACGGACCCTCAGCAGTCTGATCCCATTCCGATACCTTCCAGTACGAAGGGCAAGGAACGGGCCCGCAGCATCTCTTCCTTACAAGGGCAAGGGGACGCAGGATTATCTCCTTACTCCGGCGGTGCGAACCTCTCGCCGTCTACTTCGCCAAGGCCAAATGCGGATGCTACGGGTGCGAGCCCAGATCTCCGTGCAGTATCGTCGCCGTCAATGTTGCAGAGAACTGACTCGCAGAGATCGAACCCGGACGGCTCTGACGAGTCGGAACAACCGCACCGGCCTATCCACACCAAACCTCCACAGGCCATCTCGATGACCATCCCTGGCATTCACGCTAGTCATCGTGGCGAAGTGATGTCGATGGGCTATGCACCCCCTGCGCCGCCCCCTGCGCCAGCAGAACAGAAGAAACCTGTCATACAGAGCGTGTATCGTCTTTGGAAGGCTCCGAATTCGTCTGTTTCGCCTTCGCATGGCACGGAAATGCCGCCTCAAACTCAAGCCGGTCTCGTACGCACCGATCAGGACGGTGTTTCGCCGCCCGACACTCAGTCCGACGCACCGCCCCCTTCACGCCCTATCCCCCCCGCACTACCTCCGCGGAAGAACTCCACGCATGCGCTGCTCTCGAAGCCAGAGGTCACCAGTGTCAGACTGCCCGACGTGGAGTCCGACGCGATGCCTGCGTCAGCTGCCCTCCAATCGATCGTATCGAAAGACAGAAACAAGCGGGCGTCGCTTGAACGCCCTGCAGGCACACGCACGTCCGCATCACCTCCAAGACTAGATGGCGAGGAGCCCACCATCACGAGTCCTTCGCCGGCTGCACCGTTTCCGAAACCGCCTGCACTGCCTCCTCGGCGGGCCCCCATCGCTCAGGTTTGATTGCATATCACATCCACTGTACCATACGGTCGTCTGTATCTCTATACGCAACATGTCTCGTACGCTCCTCTCCACGCAGTTCTCTGAATGTTCACGGCTATTACGTACGACGTCTGCATATGTGCACCTCAATTCTCGGCATGCACTCGGTGTGATGTGGTGGCGTCGATCCAGATCGCTTGGGGCAGAAGCCCATAAATAGGTAAGCCGTTAATGCAAGGGCCTAGACCCTGATCGTGGCGAAAGTAATGATTCCGCGAACCTGCCTGCAGGCCGGTTCGCCGGTGGCGCCAAGCTTCAAAACTGTCCTGCAGACTTTTGGCCTCACCGTTCTGCTCATATTAATAATTTGTGCGGCGGCATACGCGTAAGATGGGAGCACCGCAGGTTGTGCAATTGGCAAAGTAGCGACGTTACGTTGGCCGCAGCAATTACCTCCGGAAGCCAATTATGCTGGTTTCTATGGCAACGAGAGCTTACTTCATAGAGTTTCAGAGTTGGAAGGAACGACCCGACAGTTCGCCGACAGAATTCTTTATCTGCAACTGCTGTTCCCTTCATCGCAGTCGTTTGTGCACGTGGAAAAGCGGAAGGGCAGTGCATATAGGCTAAGGTGCGCATCGATAACGTCTTCTCGACGGCTCGCATTAACGAGGAGTTCGTCCTTCCCTGACGTCGACCACTTCTACTGCAGCTGCACGATACCCCATGATACACACTCCCACTCCCAGCAGCTCTAGTCACGACATTCACGCTATGGACACGCCATGCAGACAGGACAGTCACGCGAGCAGTGCTTTCATACCAACTGATGACCATAGCATTTACGATCACTCTTCGCGCGTTCCCCCTGCATCTTCCAGCTCTAAAAGTCTCGTTATCTCGCACAACCTAAAGGCGGCACTAGAATATGACGAACGCACGCGCGGAGACGGTACGAGCGAGCCATCGACTTTGCTAGGAGGCGGGGGGCTCCGCCCACCACCACGCCCCAAAAGCCGTGGCACGCGGACGGCGCGCTCGCCCCCTACGTCGCCGGCTAGCACGAGAGGCTCCTCCTCGTCTGTGCCGAACTCACCTATAGTCTCCCCGAACGTGCTGAGTCCTATATCCACTGCGCCCTCTGCATTCAACCCATACATCAACCCTGCACCGCGTCTGTCGGACCTGAAGTTCGACCCTCACGCGGCAGCACGCGCCGAACCACAGGTCCCTGTAGACCAGGACTGGTCGAACTACTCACCCACGCGCGCCTTTGAACAATCCCACGACGATCCCCCCCTATCCCCCACTCATTCGCCGGTGTCTGCCGTGTTGCCAACAGATGGCCAACGGTCGGGGGTAAGGCACAACCGGTACTTATCTTCACTGCAGCGCGTGGAGAAGATGATTGGAAAGGGCAAGAACGTCCTGGGGTTTGACACGAGCATACGGAGTGCGCGGCGGGTGAGCGATGCGGACTTGCACATCGCCAGAGCGCACGAAAGGACGAGCAAGGAAGCGCTGCTGCGACGGATGCTGGAGCGCGACCGCGGGGGAAAGTCGCCGATTGACGACTATGTGATCGTGTCCGGGGCTGCAAGCGGTGTGTTTTGGATGTGTTACGTGGTGATGGAGGGCTGACGGACCTGGTTGCACGTAGCAGCGAACACGGCCACGCGGTTACTGCCTGCGTCGCCGCGATCGGCCGTGCCGACGTCCCCAACCGGCGGTCTAGCCGGCAGCCCCACGCCGCCGTCACGGCCCGCACATTCCCACGCCCGGCAACCCAGTGATATGTCTCGCTCGTCCCTGGCCAGCCTTTCCTCCGAAGACACCCACGACCCTCCTTCCACCACCATCGAGCGCCGCATCAGCATATCCAGTACCCTATACTCCTCTAATCTCCATTCCTTCGATTCCTATCCACGTTCAGCAGGCAGGTCCTCAATGAGCCCAGACCGTGAATCCTTCATCGACCTCGCCTCCCCCACCTTCTCCCCTGCCTCCCCGGAGTTCCCTCACTCCGACATACCAGGCGCACCGCCCCCTGCCCCCCGCCCCAGTATACCCCCCTCGTCCACACTGTACCATGCTTACGATTCTAATGCGAAGCCCCACCTCCCTCGGTTGACCACCGACGCCAAACCCCCACTGCCCACCACTCCCAAACCGGTCTTCAGTCGACGCTCACGCTCCGCGCAACCGCCATCGAGCAAGTCTCGCCATCGTGACGATGCGAGAAAATTCGAAGGGTTCTCCCCTGACTCGGAGCAGAACGATGTCCTTCCTGCCACAACGAACCACCTACACCCGCGAGAGCGCGCTGATCGCGTCCGAAAAACGCGTAAGCTCACGCAGCTCTTCGGTCAGACGCCAGGCACGATGGAGCGCTCCCCCGAAGAGGATGTCACCAGCAACGGCTGCCTGCCAATGCCAAGCCCACTTAACCTGACATTGACCAAGCGGAAGCACCATCGCGCTGCGGTATCCATGTCTGATGATGGTGTCCTTCCTACACACCCTGCACAGCGACGCGCAGCCTGGCCGCCTCCCGAGGATACGCAGTACATCCATGTTGGCGGGCGCCGACATTCGACTCCGCTCAGCCCGCAGGAGTTCCTCGACAGCGCGTCTATTCTCGACGTCGCAGGCACGGACCACGTGATCGAGATCGGTCCTCAGGAAGGCGCCCCGCACAGTGACACGGATAGCCTCGCAGGCCATGGGGCGCCAGAACCGGGCTCCCCCATGTCCTTTATAGACCTGTCGGAAGAAGATATTCCCCGTGATGCTCTCTCTGACGGCCCATCTGTCGACACGCCCCGACTTCCCCGACATCCGTTCGCTTCGACCTTCCCGTCGACGCCCTCCGTAGCAGACACCATCTCGTCGGAGCAGCAGGCGGAGGAAGACCGGCGCCGAAAAAGGGAGAAGCTTGCGAAGCTCCACCGCTTCCTGGGATCTCGCGTACCTGCACATCTTGTCCTTGGTCCCCTCGACGAAGGCGTTCCGCTACCCCCTCCCGCCTTACCATCTTCAGGGAGTGTAATGGATGACAATGACGAAGAAGACTCGCGCGGAGTCCGCATGAGGCGGCGCCGGAGTAGTTCGGCAGCCGAGTTCTCCAGGACCTGGTCGGATGATATCGATAGGCTGAAGGAGGAGCTGAACGAGAGGGAGAAGGCCATTAACGTGAGAAGGGCGGTGAAGATGGAAAAGGTGCGTTTGAAACGGCTGTGACGCATTTTGTACTCACATTCTTGCTTCCACAGATGTTCGGTGTGGCTCCGCCGCAAATGCTATATCACACACGTCAAGCGGTGTCGTCGCCTGGGAGCATCACTGCCCTCACGGTTCCCAAGCCGAAGCTCTCGTCTTCTCCAAAGGTTTCTTCTCAGGCCCAGAGTCCATCCATTCCTTCTGGACGTCACCCGAAACTGAACAAGGGAAAGCCCAAGAAGACCGGTCGTCCTGGGACGGCTGAGTCGGCAAAGCCACTTTTGACGTCCGAGGGCGACGACTTCGCAGACCCATCTCCTACAGTGTCTGATGTATACTTACACTATCGCCATTCGTTGAATTCCCTTAACGACATTATTGACCGGGTGAGCTTCTTGCCTGCCATGCTGTCATATGAATTTGCGCACTTAAGTTGCGACTCCTGCAGGACGATAAACAGTCTTTGGCAGACTTACATGACTATCTAAGCGGCCTCCATGATACCCCTCCGCACTCGCCATCTGCAGAACCCATTGAGGTGACGACTGCAGCTTCGAAGGCCGAACGTCGGCGCTCGCTCCCCGTGCGCACCTCGATGACTTCTACGATTTCGGACTTCAGCCTGCTCTCGCCCGATGCCGAAGAAACAACATTCCAACAGCGTCGCCGGAAGGCAGCGAAGCTGACCCAGTTCTTCGGTGTGAACTACCGCGACCTTATGAGCGACGTTCTGGAAAGCATTGAGAAGGGTCTCGAGGAGGAGCGCGGAAAGGGTACTTTGAGGCCAGATGAGGTCAAAGTATGTCTCTTCCATCTCCGTCGCGTCCACGGTGCTTATCCCATGCATCTTCAGGACCTGCAGCAGAAGCTGGTCAGGCTCAAGACCAAGCGAAACAAGTTCTCATAGTCGTGCTTGTGCGCGCTCTTTCATGTCGGATTACATCGGGACACCACCACCTATCGGGACTTCGTGTTTACAGTTAGTGCCATCTCATTGTTCATACCTTATTACTTTTACTTTAATACGATGCGCCGTGCGCGCCTCAACGAGCACCCACTATGTTTGTACCATGTCGTGCGCTCTGCGCGTCCACTTCGCTCCGTACATCATAGAGCATCCATTCCACATGTACATCTACTACGCCCGCGGGCCTACAGGATAACCAGATCCCCCTGACATGAATGACACCAGAAAATGTGTGCCTCGTCTAGGAACTGAGGTTTTTTCGGTGCATGGTGATGTGCTGAATGCGGCGTGCTTGGTCGTGAAGTAGGTTCAGGCACTGTCGAGAGTGGGGTGTCCACCGGTGCCGTACTAGACGGCGGACGTGGGGTGAACGATGCGGCGACTTCGCTGTCGATACGTGCCTTGAGCATGCCCAGACTGACCCGTCGTTTGTGCCGCGCCTCGGGCGACAGCCCGTCGAACGCCGACGACAGTGATGATGACGGCGGTGCGAGATGAGCGGGCCTGCGCGAATTGAGGGACGCGCGGCGCAAGTCATCTGAGCGATCGACGTTCCGGCTTGGCACGCGCGAGGGCAGTGGTGACCGCATCGATGCCCGCGACGCAGCACGCAGATGCGTGAGCTGGTCCTCTAGTGCAGCGACGTGCCGCTGGAATGCATGTGTTTGTGCTTCCGCCTCGAATAGAGTCGTCTCCAAAGATCGGATCTGCGACTGCGCGGCGGAGAGCTCGAGCGCGTGCTGCTGCTTGAGCGCGCTGAGCATCTCTCCGTCCAGTGACTGAGCTCCGGGCGTTGTAGGGGTAAGCGTAGTCTCTTGTAGCCGCTCGACGAGCTCGTCCTTGGCGGCCAGTTCTGCGCGTAGAGCCTCCATATCGCCCTGGGCGCGCTCAAGGAACTCTTGTGCTTCTTCCTGAGCGCGCTGGCTCTCGTCCAGCTGGTTGCGTAGCGAGTCAACCTGCCCAGCGAAGGCTTCCACTGCAGACGTGAGACGAGTTGCTTCCGTGGCATGGCCCTCCACCAATTGATGATAGTGGGTACGCTCACCCTCAAGCGTCCGAGCATTGGCACGAGTCTCCTCGAGTTCGGTCTGCAGCATGACATACGCCTTCTGCAGCTCTGAAGCATTGCTGTTGGACGACATCTGCTCCCTCTCCAGCGCCGTGTGAAGTGCCTGCCGCTCGCGGTCCCCCTCCTCCTTTTCGTTCCGCACCTCGTCAAGGCTCAGCTCGAGGTGTGCGATGATGGTGTCGCGGCTGCGCAAGGCGTTCTCCAGGCTCTCCACCTTCTCACCGAGCTCCAGCTTAGCGTCGGTCAGCTCGACGATCTTCGGGCGCATCTCGTCCACCGAGCGCATGAGACCGACACCCTCCGCCTGCACAGCCTTCTGCATCCGTTCCGCCTCCTCTGCACGGCGACTCGCACTGCGAAGGTCTGTTTGGGTCTGCAGGAGCTGCCGAGCGTTGCTGGACAATTCGGCACCGACCTGCGACAGCTTCTGCTGCAGTTCGGCAACGGTGTTCTGCCGGTCTTGGATCTGACCCTTCAGAGCAGACTGATCCTGCAACAGGCCATCACGTTCCGCACCGACCACCGACAGCTGGTCTTGGGTCGCCACATGCAACTTCTCGACATCAGCGTGGCGGCTGCGCCATTCTGCTTCTGCATCAGCTTTCTGGCGGACTTGAGATTCGAGATCGTCCCTCTCTGCCTTGAGTGCACCATGGGTCTGGAGCGGCGAAGTTAATTCGATTTCATATCTGATTGCACTGACGTTGCACCTACCTGTTGAAGTTTAGAGAGCTGGAACTCGAGCTCATCGGCACGGTCTTGGGTGTTCTGCAGCGTGGCTTCTAACCGCTCTGCACGGTCGTCACTTTGGATCTGCTCTTCCAGTTCCTGCACTCTGCGAGAATGCTGCGTTGCCAGAGCCTGGAGGTCATTGGAGGCGCTGGTCAGGAGCTGGATCTCCCGTTCCTGCACATCGGCAACTCAGTCAGCTCCGTTAATAGGACAGATAGAAGAGTGAGCGGACCTGCTCACGGCACTTCTCCGTGAGCTCCTTTTCCGTGGCAGAAAGGGTGGAGATGGTGTCGGAAGATGCATGTTCCGCTGCTTCGAGTTGCTTCACCGTCGTTTGGAGCCTCTCAGTGTTCGCTCTTTCTAGTTGCAGGAGATGTTCTGTCTCCCGCAGTGCTACACGTTTGAAGAGCATCAGGGGAGGCACTCAACACGAACATGCAATGCACTCACTCGACTCGGCGCTCTCGAGCCGCTCCAAGGACGCAGTCAGAGAAGTCTTCTCGGATACTAGCAGCGAGATTGTTTGCTGCTGCTGTCCGATTTGGTCGGTGTATCGCTGCATGGTTTGTTCGAGCTCGTGTATGCGCCCCTGTAATGACTGCGAAATACTACGCTCAGTCTGGAATGCAGCTTCCATTTCACTAGCCTCTGCGGACTTCGCATGAGCTATCATGGACACCGGAAATGAAGATGTGCATACTCGATTCTGTCGCGCTAAGCTTTTCGACCGACTGTATGAGTGACGTCTTCTCGGACATTAGAGACGCGAGTGCGGCTTCCTGCTGCCTGATCCTCGCGGACAGCTCATTGAGTTCTGCAGCGGATTTCTCGACGAGTTCCTGGAGGTTCGCGGATTTTGTACGCTCGTTCTGGAGAAGTTCCTGCGTCCGGCGAACTTCTATTGTGCTCGGTTCAGTCCACTGTACAACCTCACAAGAGAGAAACTTTCGTACGTGACTCAATTGGACCCGGTTGCTCCACAGACGTAGCCAATCTTGCCTTCCCCGTATCAAACTGTGCAATAGCATGTTGCTGATCTCGGACTAGGGTTCGGAGGTATTCGTCCTGCTGAGGGGGCCCGAGAGGTGGGCTGGCAACGGAGCGTGCTGAAGACGGAAATGGTGACGTCTGGACGGCCGAGAGCGGAGAAGGCGTGGCGACATGTGCAGGCGTCGACTCAACACGAGGAAGCGATGACAGCCAATTCGCACCGGACCCATTCTCAGCAGCACTTGAGAACCTGTGTACCACATCGTGCCCGAAGCACTCAGCACGTCATGACGCGTCGGACAGTGTATGATATGTACCTACAGGTCTCCTGTATTCCGCGCGCCCTTCTCGTCATCCACGTGTGACAATGAGACCTCTGACGGCGCTGGCGAGAAGGCCCGTGATGGAGGGAGGGTGGGCGACGAGATGCTGGAACTTGAAGCAATCACTGGCGAGCCCGTGGCCTTCTGCTGCTGGCGTTTCTTAAGCTATGGCCAGAAGCCGACGTAGTATGAGCGTCCGTTGTCTGCGTAGTTGCCGGTATGAATCGTGCGCACCAGTGCCCGCGCGCGAGCGGCCTTCGCTGCACGGTCATCTTCCGACATGGCTCTCGTTGTGCGAGGTCAGTGTGGATGCTGTCAAGTAAGTATTGCTTGGGAGGAGGCCAGTACCTGCCGAGGACACGCGGCGGCTTCGCGCTCGCAGTCTAAGACACGTCTGAGTTCACGTGATGAATTAATGCCCGCTATAATCGTTTCGTTTCGTCCATTTCTGTCAGACTAAATACACGATCGATGACCATAGTATCAAGGGAAGAGTGAAGTTCCGGGCTAAGTTATAACCATATAGATTCTGCATTCTGCTGTTTTACTGGACCATACGAAGCCAGGGGAAGCAATGGATAAGAACAGCGGGCTGCAGACACGGGAAAGCGTACGGAGACAACGGTATATGTATGTCACAAGAATGATACCACCACTCCATGTAATGTTGGGAAACGTGCTAAGAAAAATCTGTAACGACAGACTCGAGGCGTCCAGCCGAGGGGGGTGCGCGAGTGAGCGGTAGAATATACCCTATAGGCCGACAAAGATTGATATACAAGGACGAAGACGAGTAGGATCCGAGGGACACGCACAAAGAAGAATGACACATGCAGAGGGTATTATGCGAGCGTCATGAGACTCTAATGATAAGGGCCTATGCCCAGACCTGTCATGGCAAAAATGTTAACATATGACAAAGGTAATCGGACCCCAGTGACATACCCTGAGCGTGCTGTCCCAGCTACCTGTGCAAAGCGCCATGCCATCTGCGCTGACCCCCAAGCAACTGACTCGGTTCTCGTGTCCAGTCAGCACCCCAACACGTTCGCCCTTCAGAGTGTCCCAGACGTTGCAGGTCCAGTCATCATAACCACCAAATAGAATGCGTCCAGAAATCGAGAACGCGACGGAAGTGATCCCGCACAGAATATTGTCGTGAGTGAATGAGTTCAGCTCACGGTCCGCCCGAATGTCGAACAGGCGGCACGACGCATCATCGGAACCAGTTGCAAAAGCGTCGCCGTTCGGGAAGAAGCTGATGTAAGCAATATATCAGCCCACTGTAAGGTAAAGTGATAGACGGACATACTTGACAGCGTTAATGTCTGATTCATGACCAGTGAAGGTCTGCGTAGCCTTGCCGCTACGGATGTCCCACAATTTGGCAGTTGCGTCGCATGCCCCGGACACAAACACATTTGGTTCGGGCCCAATGACAAGCTGCAAAGCATTTTAGCACAAGGATAAGAGCCACGTTATGTAGCTTTGACTGACCTCATAACATCACCAGTGTGGTCGCTGAACTCCACTACTCGCACTCCGGCCTCAATATCCCACAGCATGCACGTCATGTCACCGGAACTGGTAACAATTTGCCGGTCGTTAATGAAACGGCAGCAGCTGAGGTAACCGGAGTGTGCGCTGAGCTCGCGGGCACCCTTTACGTTGTTGCCCTCCTTCGAATGGAGATTGTAGATCGAGCAGATGTTGTCGAGACCACCGCAAGCCACGAAGTTGCCAGACGGCGAGTAGGCGCAAGTCATGACCCAACTGGAACGAAGAGGAATGGCGTGGACCTTGTTTGTAGTGTACGCGTCCCAGACAATCAGTTTGCCGTCCTGAGAAGCGGAGACGAGATGTCTCCGGTCAGTCGCCCAGTGCATAGCGTAGATCTTCGCCAGGTGACCTCGGAGAGCGCGACGCGGACGCATGACAATGCGGGGCAACGCGGCGACCTCCGCCGCCATTGCACGCACTGCAATGGCGTGGGCGTTAGTTTGGGCAACTGGCAAGCAAACCATGTGGAAACCAGTACTGACAGCTGGTGTCCGCGGAGGACTCTCTCCTGGCCCGAATTTTCTCTCTCAAGCTTTCAGCCTCGCGTCGTGCGGCGGCGATCCTCTCCTGGATGTCTCCCTGGGGCGACTGAGACATGGCTTTTGGACGGCGGTGACAAAATGGGAATGATCAATGGGTTACACGTCTGCCTCAGCTATAGGATGAACAATGTATTGCTTAGTGCCACACTCCAAGACGACAGAGCACACGTAAAAAGCACAAACGTACCGTGCAGATGGGGGAAAAGGAAGGGATGAAGAAAGTGGACGGAAATTGATGGTGGGATGTTGCGTGGGAAGACGATGAGCCTCAGCGTGGACCGCGCCGGGGGAACTTTGAGCGACTGTTGACAATAACAGTCACAGGAAGGAGGGATAGGAGCGCGATGCTCAGCGCTCAAAAGGAGAAGGGCGGCGAGAGAGGAGGAGATGGCGACGGTCGCTGGCTGGGGCAGCGCTGATCGGCTCGTTCGACGACCAGGCGGACCTCCCCGGATTAGCTCAATTTGCCACGCTGTCCGGCCGCTCCGGCCTCTCCCACCGCTCCGCGCTGGCCAGTGGCCACGAGGTTCAGTACTCAGTACTTACCCAGTAAGCTTGAATGCTCTCGGTCAATCTCCATTTATTTCTTGTGTGCGATGGCTAAATTGCGGTAGTAGGCGCATCTCATTGATATGAACAATCGTTTCCCTTTTGTCTCAGGCTCAGCAATTGTTCAGTAACCGTGACAGTCCACATATGATACGTTCAAGCTCCTTGCTCTGTATTCTCCATCGGCTCCCCGATTACGCTTCTATAATACCACACACTGCTCAATATACTTTTTCTGTTGACTCTGCGCAGGAAGGTCCGCCCGGTAAATACCTCCACATGTCGAATAACTGAATATCTCAGCGCTGATTCATAGCCAACAGCTCTGTATCCATTATAAAACTTCGCCGGCTGCGCCTCTTGTGAGTTGATCGGTTCAAACATTTGATACTTCCTATGGCTGTAGTATCTGAGTCACTTGACAGATGTATAGTGTAGACTCCAGCGCAATCGCATGACAGCGCTCTTTCTTTTTGTCAAGGAATTCATGACAATCGGATGGCTGCTGGGTTGTTGCGGTCCAATTGCATAGGTTGAGTTGGGAGCTGCATTGACAGTCTGGCATCTATTCCATTGTAAATTTCACAGGAGGCACCGACATATATGCGTGTGGTCTAGACGGTCCTCCAAGTCACCTTCTTGCTGCGATCTCTTTTTCAAGGCTCCGAGGGCGTCAGAAGCGCAGCTGCATCGTCAGCACCAGCTTATTCGGAGCGCTCGCTCAGTGGTTGTGGTACTCCTTGTCGACGACACCGATGTCAACGGACTGAGTGTGTCTTGCTTTTCTCATGGGTTGCCACGACGGAGAAGACAATTGTCGCCCATTTCTCTTCATGGTTTTTCCTTTGATCCGGCGTTTGTATTGTTGCGCCCAGGATGACGAGGGCGCTAGAACAATTTCCTATCGCGATACAGGGAATGCAGGATTTTAAGTGAGTAATGCCCATGCCATTGCCTGGGTCCTACGACGAGAAATTTGACCGGACGACAAATACCAGATCACATCGACGGTCGTAAATGGACAGTTGCCAGATTGGAGCTGGAGCTCCTTGACTCGCTCTCTGCACCGGCTTTGGCATATACCTTGTACTCGTCTAGAACACGGGAATGGAGCACCGCCTTCGGTGTTTGCAGGTTACCTCATCTCCTCGCGACAGCCACGAGATTTAGGACACTTCCCTTTTCAAGACAAATATGCAGTGTTCCGTGTGTCCTTCGGGTGGCAACATATAACCGTACCATTGCCAGGTAGCGGTAAGTGGGTAACTTTATCGATGACGCTCGCGAAAGAGAGTTGACGCCGATCTATCAAGAATGCATGGGCGTCATGTATGTAATCGCTGCACTTTGCCTGTGAGTTGGCTGTAAATTTTCGGAACGCTCCTGCAAGGTGAGTCCTCCTTGACGTTGGCAACGTAGCCCGTGTGGCGTTCGGTTTATTCCAGAGGACCTTCCGTATGTGGTTCTGTTTGGGCGGCAATCTGTGATCAGATTCAAGTTCACTTAATAGCTTAACAGAGCGATTATTGAGATCCATCTTGTTGGACACCCGCACGGGCGGCGCAAAGCTTCTGGAGGATGTGACGTTGGGGATTGCTCTCGTGGACATGTCATATATGGAGCTTTAGGACGCTCGCCACCAATTCTCGTAAGTAGACGTTACCACTACTACTGCATCTCCACTACATCTCACGAGATCCGTGCAGCGCAACGCCGGTCTCACCACTCCGTCGGCAACCGCCAACATCATGATAAGCCTTCACATGGCAAAAGCTCTTCATTTTCCCTGCTGCTTACAGCGCTCAAATGCCGCCGGGTGGCTTTCCTCTAGGCCTCGAGATGGATCTACTCCATGTCATAGGTATGTGGATATCTGACTAGACATGTAGATCCGTCACCTATTGCTACGGATGCGCACGCCAGTGTTAGCAGAAGCCACCAGCATCCTCCTTAGAGATGTAGAATTGGTGTCCAGGTCTCGGCCTGCCTCGAATACTTCGTAACGATGCTGAGTGTTTTTTTTTGGTTGTGACTCCGCTGGCGCAGAGGATCTCACCAGCAGTATTGCCAAGTTTCACCTAAATAGCAGAGCGGCACATATCAGGCGTGAAGTACAATTAAAATCGTATCTTCCATTGCAGATCTTGCACGGCTCCCTAGAGTCAGGTGTGTATCGCGATATTCTAAAGCCCTGTTCTTACTCTGCTCCAGATTCCCAGTATGCAACTGCGCTCGTGGAGACACCACATATGTTTGATTGCTGACAAGTGGTGCTTGAATCCGCGGACCACTCGGTCCTCATCCGTGTGGACCAGCTGCCGCGGACTGCATGACTCTGTCCGAATACAGGGATGCTTGGACGATGACGAGGACACTTTCAGCCGTCTCTCCGAGTCAGATAAAAGAGTCTTGCATCGATTCCACCGTCCCACCAACAACACCGTCCTTCTCACTCCTGCATACGCCTTCTAGCCAATTTTCACCGGTATCGCGTTTTTTCCCTCGCAACCAGCCAGAATGTCCAACCCCGCAGACCGTACGCATGGGTACTACTCTGCTGCGATAACTAGTACTGACGAAAGAATTCGTGTGCAGACTGGCGCATGGAACTCAATAATCATTTGCAGCGGACCATAGGAAGACAAACTCTCACCTGGGATTACTCCTCATCGGGTCCGAGACATGCTCCCTCATGGACTGCTATCGCCTACAGTGGGTTTACGCAGGTATTTTACCGATCAGACACTAAGTCTACTATGATGTCGCCCAGTTCATGGTGTAGAAAACGGAAGGGGAACTGGATCCACGAGAGGTGCCGCTGCGGAGGCTGCTGCTTATCGTGCCCTTGCTTCCTTGCAAGCCAACAGTGGATAGCTCTCCATACCTTGAGTGGGTGTTAGGGTTGTTCTCATGTGCAGCGCGTACTCAAAAATTCCATTTAGCAGTGCCCGCCAAAGTTGGTGGGTCCTTGCGATTGCATCGTTGTAATCGCTTCCTGTCTGCGTCTCGCTAACAAGCGTTGTGAATCAATATCCAAGTCCATAGTTTTGTCATAGCTTTCTCAGGTTCTTACAATAGTAAATGAAGCATACAGATTAATTTTCACGAGTTCGAAGCTGTAAGTGGCGCGCGGGAGAAGAATGCGGCAACTCCCGTAGGATGGTGGTAAGTTACTGCAATAGGCAACGGAGAAGTTGAACGCTCTTAGTGGACATTGACGCTACCACGACCCTCAGCCTGGCACACAGATGTGCCCGTTGGCAAGAGCACCAGCATGTTCTGTTCTATGCATTCCTTCAGTGGTCTAGACATTTCTCGGCTAACTTCCCATGCAGTGACCACGCTTGCACGGCGCATCAGCCATGTTGGATGCGCCGGGCAACCTTTGTTATCTGCTCCTGAACGCTTTGCAGGTAGAGTTAAGCTCAACCTCTCCAGAACAGACTAGGAGGCTTCTTCACCACACAATCACCATTTGTCCGACCAGCGCAGTTGGTCAATGTTGCCCTGCTTCCACGAAGTCGTTCAAGTTTGCGCCAACGCACCTGCGGGTTGAGCCTCCTTCTCTAGCTAGTCAGACTCGAGGCGATCTGCCGTTTTGGCTACTTGTCCGCGACCTTGAACACTAAACTCCGAACCAGCTTGTCCATCCCACGTTGACTCACTCGTTGATGCAACCGGAACTCATCAGCATCCGGTTTCGTGTGTTTCAGGGCTTAGGTCACTGTGTACGTCGAGCATTGCTGCACGGCCCCCTGCTCCTCTATGAAATTCGGTGTTCTAGGCATCAAGATCGTGACTTGGTACAACTTGCAACCATATATGCCCTCCTGCGCATTGTGACCCGTCCCCCAGGAATTAATCTGGACCCTACTGTCTTTGTACTCCTATAGGCCGCTGGAATTGCTAATCCACAGCTGCAGTGATGCGCACGGTTTCCCTAAGACCTGCGCCTATTTTATGAGCTTCTCTCTTCCTGCAGAACTGTGGAGTGGGGTCCATTTCTTCCGGAACGCGACTGCAGTGTGTCGCGCACATCGAGGGCAGCGGGGAGCTTTGTCTTTGTCCTTTTGACGGTGTAAGCATTGACGGTGTAATATATAAGACTATGGATCGCCCTCCTCCTCCCCATCTATCCTCACCACAAAGGAAATCATGTCTAACAACGGTGAGCCAGACGGTCTTACGCTTAGCTTCACACCTTTAACATGTTTCCCTTTTCGCAGAGGGAACGGTGGCGTTGAACAACTGTGCGGGCATTCCATCATGCGTCCACCGGCGATTAGACCAGAGCTCACGGCCATTTCTGCAGACCTTCAATCCATTGGGAAGTTGGAACTGCTCAGCTGGGAAGACACGCCCACGGGTCCCCGCCACGCTCCTATGTGGACTTGCACTTGCAAACGTCGGTTGCGTCTCGTATGGATTTCCCGTTTATTTTACTGAGTCTTCTGCCTTTCAGTCTCCGGTAAGCCTATCGGAGTCGGTGAAGGGCTGCAGAAACATGTTGCGAAGGATAAAGCGGCCGAGGCGGCGCTGGCGTCCTTGAAGAATGCTGCGTCCACTAGCGAGTGAGATGTTCTAGCATCGGTCAATCTTCTGTTCCGTTTGTGTTGTGTCTCGACGCGCTCCGTTCTTTGGTAGCATTTCTTTCGTTTCCGCACGATCATCGACCCCTAACTTATCACTTCGTACCTCTGGATACGAGTCAGAGTGTCCCGGACTTTCTTTTTGTACTTAGTGTTCGCTTTTGGGCGAGATCGACGTGTGGCATTATTTACTTTGCTCAGCATGTTGCATGAGAGTTACGAACAAAGGTGCCGCCGCTATCGTCACACTGGCAACCGTACGGATCTCAGAATGAGTGTACGTTGAAAGCGGACAATTGTGTGTCAAGTTGCAATTGATCACGCCACAAGGTTCAAAATCATGCCAGTACTTGGTGGCGGTGAAAGCTTATTTACTCCTTTCAACCAGTCTATCTGTGTTTGTGTTTTGACGACCCCGCTGTCTTGAACAATCGCATTGACCTGTTCAACAAATAATTCTCCTGGAGACTCCTTTCAAAGTTGAAAATGTTTTTAACTTGAACGTTGAACTCCCTGATCACCTGCCAGTGACACCGCTACTATCACGGGAGGCGGAGGTGTCTATTAGGGTGTTGAACATGTTGTAATCATTCGATAATACATTGTTACTATTGTTTCGAATGTTTAGGCCGGTGACAGTCTTCCGGATACCCATCCTCAGCCAATCATATTGCGAGAATAAGCCTGTTTTTGGAAATATACCGAGCCTAAACATTCGAAAAAATAGTAACAATGTTTTATCAAGTATTTGCGTGATGTTCGGGGCTCTAACCCGCCTCCCGTGTATCGCCGCGAGCCGCCGCGTTTTCTTGCAAGTATTTGGACCCACCCAACCGGCCGGGATCCTATTCCAGTAGTCCGTTCACTCTAGTCCTACTCCTCTGCCGCAGCAACCGGTATTTCCTCATCCGAGTCGGTATTGTCCGCGCCGGACAACACTGCAGCAGCCGATGGCCTCGTGTGGCGATGCGTACTCTCGAACTTCAACACTCCTCGGGCGTGGTTGTCCCAATCGAGCCGTTTCTCCTTTCAATGTGACATTGTACTCTCCATTCTACTCGGATCTAGGATTGGATGCCGTTAGATTCGCGGGACGGTCGGGGACGTGACTTGAACTCGGCTCTACCGTGGCCGGTAAAAACACATCTATACTGGCTCTATCTTAGAACCACAACCGGCTTCAATCAACTCACGTATCACCCCATACTATGGATGTCAGTTCGATCTCTGATCGCAATGCCCTTCTCCGGGGGGGCTCCACAACGCATGTCCGGAGTCTTGTGGGTCCACTCCAATTCAGTTGGTCAGCTTACACCCTCCCGTGAAAGGTGTCATTCGTAGGCTATCTATAGCAACAACAACGCCTTGTCATCTCGAAGGCGTCGACGCGCCATCGCCAAATCATTGATCTAACTGCTTGACACCTTGCCCCATAGGGAGGTTACTGCCTAGATCCAAGATCCTGCTCCGAGCTTGAGTTTGATTCCATCAGGCCGTGCACAGTCTCAGCATTGTAAGCCTCACTGCTTTTTTATCCAAGTTCCGGCTTTTCTAACCAAGTTCCGACACTCATGTTTGATCATTTCTCCACAGATAGTCATCGGTGACAATCCTCACGAACCGATGCCCTGTAGAGGCAGCGCTCCTCCATACAGAGTCCCACGACCCTGGGCTCATGATAGATCCGTTCATTCGAGCCATGTTAACATTGAAATTGCCGGCAGCGTACTAGGCGGGCGCTCTCCTTATCGTGTACGAGTCTCTCACAAGTTTTCATGAATGACGCATCTGAACAATGTGTGTTTCCCATTGCAACGCGCAGCTATTCCTTCAGGAAAAGCAAGTTCCTTCCATCCTCATCAACTCAGTTGCTCGTGTGCGCCCTTTGTTGACGCTGCTTTTCACTAACATCTTACAAATCCCTTCAGGTGGATAATTGACTCTCCGATCACTGACTCGGGGCCGCTCCCTCCATGGGGAATATGTCAGTGTTGCCTAGATGACTCACGGGTATCTCGCGTATACACCGGTGAGTTCATGACGACCTTTCCAGAGTCGCGCCGCTTTGACGCTGGAAGGTCAATCACACCTGTGTCGGCGATACTGTTTCACCCGCTGCCTGGGATCTGGCATCCTGGTGCAGTCGCAGATGTGGACAATTCCGGTAAACATAGTCAAGTCCAAATCTGCTGTGCTACCCACGGCGCAATTGGCACCTTGTTCCGGACATCGGTCTGCTGTGCTCACAAAGCTATGTGACTGGTTGGTAAATTGTCCTGTGGTCTACGTACGAGCGCACGACCAATCTATAAGTCTGAGGTATGTTCGACAGCATCCCTCATCCGATTCCAAGTGTACTTCACCGTTCGCAAAGCTAATTTCTACGCTATGACTGGTGAGCGCACCGCTAATTCTTCTGGAGATATCAGTAATTAATTTGCTTGCTATCAAGACTACGTTAGGGCTCTGAACCAATGTAAACTTGACGGCTTGTGTGCCCGTCTACTGTTCTTAATGAGTTGTTTTCAGATGTTAATAGCAACCACATCTCGCCCAATGTGAGTTGGCTCGAGTCTCCTCCTTCCGGTTCTCCGCCGTTGTGGACCGTGAGCTGCAAGAGTGAGTTATGTATTCTGTTTCTCGTATGTTGCTGCTGACAGTCGAGATTGGCAAGTTGGTGGAGAAACCCAAGGCGTGGGCACATCTACCTCAAAGGCTACGGCCAAACAAGACGCTGCGAAGCAGTGCTTAGTCGCTCTGGGTGTTTCGGTCCAGTGAACTCGATGTCGCCGGCAGCACGTTTCATTCCGTCTTGATATTGTATGCGTATGTCAATTTCTGTAGTCCTGGTAAAAATTCCTGCGCTGTATGTGGACGTTTACACACCTTCGAACGAGGTGCCATCGTGCCCTAGCAAGATATATATATACGTAAGTATGCTCGAGGTCTCACATATGCCACCCTGCATTACGTAAGCACCGTCGGTGGCGGCATGCAGCAGATCTAGATTCCGACCTTTTCCAAGTTGCGACTCGGTTCCGGGCCCACTTGAGAGCATCAGCTTGCAACTGGCACCCCTAGGATTGTCTTCGTGATGTCCCGTCGAGTGATCCCATTTATTGTGGCAGCAGTAACAGGTAGCATCACACATTAATGCAGGTGAAGTTGTCTCACCGAACGTCTAGGAGTTGCTTCTGGCATTTACATCTTCAAGCCGCTGCTTGAGAAGGAGAGCGTGGTGGAAGTGTTCGTGGCCCTTCCCCTTCACTTGTACACGACTCATATATTTCTTTGGATGACGGGTTTTAGAGATGGTAGTAACGCATCGTCGCCGAATATCCTGGTTTCAGTGCCCACGACGTCGGAGTCCGGACCAATTCCCACTGCGGCTGAGCCCAACCAAAGCGTTAAACGGAAGAATGAGCCCTCCGCAAACGCATCTGAAACATAGGTCTTGTACTTCATGTACTTACTGTCTGCAGCGGTAAACAGGCCTCGTGTTGAATCACACCCGAGATCTCAGATATAAATGGTATAACGCGCCATACGATGCCATATAACTGGGCACGGGCCATTTCCGTGTAATCACCTTCACTTCGACGAGGAGTGAACTATCCATCACCGCCGGCCTAGCGCTTTGCAGCGGGCCCCGAGGTAATTATTGGCCTTAAGTAACATAGCTTTGTTACGGCATAGCCGCTATCTCACTCGTCCCGTCATCTCAGCAATCCAATTCCAGAACAAAGAGTTGCGGTGCTCATTGAGTAGTATCCGTGCGAGACGCGTCACCTGCGCCTGATGCTGGACCTGCCCTGCGCTCCCAAATCTACGATTCAAACAAGTGTCAGGATAGCCTCGCAGAAGCACGGGTCACGATGAACGGATGCTGACCTGCAGTACTGTCTCTCCCAGGAAAATCATCTCCTTTCGGATCTCCTCCACGATAAGATCTTGGATCTGGAACCACTTTTCATTCTCCCCACCACCGGCGCCAGCACGGAGATGCACTTTCCACACCGTACTCTCCTTGTCGCGTGTTGTGCCTGCCGCCGACTCATGAGTCACGTTCGCGATCAAATCGTACAATGTGGCAGGGTGTGATGACGGTGCATCAAGATCTGGCAATCCGACATTCACAGGAGTAAGCATCATAACTAGATGAGCCCGAAGATGTATCGCTCACAATCCCGAAAATCAACGCCTCGTAGAGGATAATTGACTATGGTCGGGTTCTTTTCCTCGACGAAGATGTTTTTCGTAAAGCGCTTGAAGTGCAACACAATGTATGGCGGAAGTCGTTGACACTTGAAACGTCGCAACTGTCCGGCAGATTCCTGTACAAACCATTAACCGTGCGAGACGGGGGAATCGCATTAGGCACACCTGCGTCGTTACACCATCATACTTTGTAAGCACAGAGTGAATGCCGACTTGCGGGATAATGTTCTTCTCCACAGCATCCTGGAAAAGGGGTGGCGGGGGCAAATCAACCGCAAGGAACAGGAAAGGTGACACGGTCGACTTGATCTCTGCGGCAAGGCGTTAGATCTAAAAATGACTCGACAACAGGAACACTACCTCGGTCGATGTCAAATCGGGGTTTGGCACTATCCTCTGCGTCTGGACGCACAAGAACCTGCTGCGTCTCCATGCGCACTTGGCCCTGGAATGAAGCATATATCACACCTATACGACCGGACGGGTGAGTCACGCAAGCAACTGTGACTTGAAGCATGAGTTGGCGTACTCGAGTTCCTCTTTTTTGTGCCTCCCATGTCCTTGTGGAGACGGTTCAGCAACCAGCCCAAGAATTCGACCGGATCACCCTGTCTCTCTAGGCTGAACTTACCCGCACTTGCTCTGCCAACCTCCTGCAGAAACTCGTGCGGACTGACTTGGCTTTTGAACAGCCGTGGATTCCATACTTTTTTTGCAAGGCTGGCAAACCGCTTGAGTAGTTCGGACTCCTTGCCGCGAAAATTGGACAAGAGGAGATGGTCGCGGAGAGGAGGTATGTGAAGTAGTGAATGGACAATGACGTTCATGTAGTCATTTCGCTTGATGTCGTTCAGACCTATGTAACCCGGGATGTATGGCCTCGAGGCGAGGTCGTACGAGGGCTTCAATATATGGTTAGGTGAAGACAAGTTCGAGATAGACGCCCGCGTGAAGGTTGGAGAGAGAACAAATGCAATATCTTCTAGAGATGGGTCGGAGACAGGGTATCCGTCCGGCAAGACATAGACCTGAATTTGCGAGACTATCTCGGCTTAGAACACTTTTATAATGACTAGGACACTTACTTTGGTGGTCTCGAGGTTGATGAAGACATGATGGTCATCATGAATCGCGTGCGCGTACGCGTAGGAGTGGCGACCTCGTCCTTGGAAGTACTTGCCACATACTAGACAGCCATAGATATTGATGTTGGAGAGGGATACAGAGCACACTTTTTCGAAGTCGAAGTCTAGCACAACCCTGTTAATCTGCAGTGGGGGGTCAGAATTTCCACCTAGATTATTCGGAAAATCCACATTACAGTGTCGAGGTAGAGGTCTGCTGCTCGCGACACATCAGGCTGCCCCGCTGGCATGTCATCATCATCATCATCTTCGCCATCTTCTTCTTCCCGTTGGGAAGGTATGCCTGCGGGTAGTCCGTTCGACCTCGACTGAGCAAGTGTGCTCGACGATGGGTCGGCGCTGTCTCCAGGGTCCACTCGGGCTTTCTTCGCGGGTCTGTCGTATCCAGTATCATCATCACCAAGTCTCGAACGAGTGTCCGCCATGAAAGAATAGACAGAGCCTGCTGATGAACGATGGGGAGAGGACAAGTAGTACTCGCCTGAAGTTTGGAGGGATATTGATCACGTGGTCTGCTTGTAGATATCGGGCAAGAGATCTTGTCTGTACGTCCGTGCATTCTTTCTTCGCTGCGACGCCGACCTGCAGCTTTCTCTTGACGGACTTGTGTTCCCGCTGGGGCTACGTATCGAAGACTGGTACTAGTCTGTACTCCTCCATGCTGCGTACCAGTTGCCGTAGGTCGTTGGGTGGAATCCTTCGCCGGCCTGCAGAGGTTTCTGCGTTCTCCTCGACGTCTATTGTGTCCTCACATCAACCGAATGCGCCCCTGGACTTGGATCCTTCCTTCCAGGTGCTCTTGAAGGATGTAGACATCTCTATGCTCCGGCAAAAGTCTCGACACCCGACCGCCGAGAATCCACATGCGCGGGCTCTTCGCGAGCTCGAGGTGTTTCCAAGCGATGCAGCTTCCGAAGAGTCCTCCACGATGCATGACCTTCAGGACGATTTCGCGACCCGAGAGAGGCGCGGAAGTCGCCTGCGGCCTTGTTTGGCAGCCAGCGAATCGGTGCGGTGGTGTTGCCTTTTGAGCTGCAGCAAACGATCACCCGTCTCATCGCAGGTCTGTGTCTGTCGCCCGCAGTTCCATGAGATCAATTCCTCACAGATCACTTGACATGTGTCCCTAGAATCGGACAAGCCTGCACTCCACGCAGACGCATCACGCCTATTTGGGCAGGAGGACGACGCCGAATGGGACACCTCGTATGATGTCAAGTACAAGTCGCGCCGGCAAGCAGCCCGTCACGCCGAACGCGATGGTACAGCGTTTGCGTCGGTTGCACTGCCGTCTCACTACTCCGCTATCTCTGCGGTTCTGGATCATGTGAAGCAGAGGATGGGGCCTGAGTGGAAAGTGGAGCGTGTGATTGATTGGGGGTCAGGTACTGGCAGCGGTTTATGGTACGTTGTGAGACTGGGCTCCTGCAAGATCTGACCATGTTTCTCCAGGGCATCATCTTATGCTTTCCAGAAGGAAGCTGCTCCCCGATCCCCCACTGAAGCTTCTGTCGAAGTGGAGGACGTTGAACTGTCTCGATCAACTGTCTCGACTTACTTGGGCATCGACAAGCGAGACGGGCTAGCTCGTATGGGGCGGAGACTCGTGAAGGGTAGGCCTCCAGCTCCTCCAGCCGTTTTATTTTGACTGACGAATGGTAGATGTCAAGCTGGGTGGATTGAGTATCTCATGGCAGAAGTCGTTCCAGGAAACCGACAGGATACAACGAACAGAAGGCGGAGACGTCCTCGCGCTGTCAGCTTTCATGTTGTCCTCATTGCCCACACCTTTGGCCCGCAAGGCGCTGGTCAAGGAGATGTGGGAAAGCGGCGCGGGTACAATGGTGCGCAACGGTCTTGGAAAGCGTGTGTGGTGTTCTCTCATCTCTGACACATCTTTCTGGGAAGGTCCTCATCGACCACAACACAACCGCCGGTTTCGAGTATATCGCTGAAGCCAGAGACTATCTGCTCCGCTTGGGAAGGAAGGAAGTCGAAGACCCGGAGACGGAAGGGTGGCCCATCCGGGGCTCCCACGTTGTGGCACCGGTAAGTTTTGCTTCCAACGGATCAACAGGCGTATTCATATGATACAGTGCCCTCACGATGGCGCTTGCCCGTTGTACCACCCCGGTTCCAGCACATTGATCTGTGGCTTCTCCCAGAGGCTACAACGCCCGGCCTTTGTACGTAAAACCAAGCATTCCGGCGCCGGCCATGAAGATGCAGGTTACTCGTATGTTGTCATCCGCCGGGGGACTAGACCGATCCCTGTTAGCACTGGATCTGGCCGTATTGGTGAGGTAGGAAAGCGAGAGCTGGACAAGATTGCGCAGGACGAGGCGCCCATAATGGAGTTGGTCGTGGACGGCGAAGAACACCCATCAGCAAGCGCAGACTCTTCGCCAACCAATGTCACTACCACCACTGCATCAGGAGCCGACTATGCAGTCGATGTGGACTCCTCAGCTACTGCGATCAACAAAGAAGAGCTTGAATCTGCGTTACGACTGGAGGCCTACAGTTGGCCTCGTCTTGTCTTCCCTCCCATGAAGAGACCCGGTCACATCATCCTCGATGGTTGTACGGCGGAAGGTCATTATTCTTCACGGTACCTTTGGTCTAATAGCTGACCTCATTCGATAGGCAAAATCATGCGTATGACAATCCCGAAGTCACAGGGCAAGCAGCCATACTATGACGCACGTAAATCCGGATGGGGAGACATCTTCCCTCACGAGCCCAAGAATCCACCTCAAGAGCGATATCAGCCCGTTCGTGCTAAGGCAAAGACTGTCCCGCTCAGTGGAGAACATATTGGAAAACGACCCCAACCAAAGTCGTCAAAGGAGGCCAGCTATGGCAAGCTGTCGGACGAGCTGAAGAAGCAGAAACGGAGAGAGCGGCAGCTGCGGTTACGCGAAAAACTCCCCAACGTTGATTCAGATCGGTAGTCGTTGTAGTGTCTCGCAATGCTTTCCCAATGCTCTGGCGATCATCCTCCACTCACTTATCGGGCTCATGTATCGACGGCAGTCTATTAGCCCACAATAATCTACGCATCTGAGATCGTGATACCAGGCCCTTGAGGAGAACTTAGGACTACCCGCGTGATCGGAGTGACTGTTTCACTACATGAGCGGAGAAGGCAGAGATTGAACTAGGGGCGGACGTACCCGTTTTTTTGCTAGTATCCTTGGTGTTTGCCTCGGCTTCTGGATCGCGCGCGTTGCCCGTGGCGCGCTTGACAAGGAGAAGGAAATATCGCACATTCTTGACAACGTCTTCGATAGGGAAGTGCAACTGGACGTTATAGAAAGCTAGTGTTTAGGTTCGTCGTCGCACATTATTCACCACACACGGACCTTTGCAATGGGAGTGCGGATTGTCCCTGCCTTGTCACCCTTCCATTCACTCGTGTCGTTGAGGCGCCGGATGTACCCAGCAAGGTTGTCTGTGACGGTACCTCGTCGCTCCGACGGCATCAATCCTCGCGGACCAAGGACACGGCCAAGCTTGGGAGTGATCGCCCGAATGAGTGCAGGAGAACACAGATCATGCTAGCTTGGTGGCGGCCGCTGACGACCTGTGCCAGAAAGTAAGAGCCCGGTCAGTATAGAAGACACTCTAAACATACACCATCGATGAGCTCCAATCCGCCAACAATGTCCGCCCCTGCCTTTCGCGCCTCCTCAGCTTGCTGACCTTCCGCAAAGACCAATATGCGGTCTCGGTGACCCTCCTTGGTGGCCCTCGGCAGACTGAACCGGCCCTTCGGAATGGTCGTGCCCTTGATCATCGCGGTTTTGACCACAAGTTCATACGTCGCCTGCGGAGATGCTACCTCGACGGCCTGGAGGGGAAGGTAGCACACGAGCTGGCTTATGACGAAGAGGTGAGGCTCACGCGCAGGACGTTGACGGCGTCGGACAGCGTCATCTTCTCGCGGTCATACACGCTCTTGCGCACTTTCAGGGCTTTTTTGCGCGCCTTGGCAGCCATTTGCTTCTTGGTCGGCGCGGCAATCTTCTTTTCCTTCCGCGCAAGCACGGTGTGACTGCCATGGAACTGCCGGCTAGGCGGATGCCTCTGCGATATTATGTTACAACAAATTAGCAACGAGCGGAACACGCGAACACACCAAAAGAGCGTATATGCCATCGCATGGCCGGTGAAGGAGTCTCAGGTTGGCAGCCAGAAAAGACATCGTCGAACGCACTAGTGTCACTTTCTACAAGTGGCAGTCCTCGGGAACAGACGCCCATTCACGGCTTCTGCCGTAGCCGACCTAGGTGGCTTTAAAGTTCGAACTTGAATGTAACTTACACGTCCTTCGTCAGATCCAAACTTGCTCTTCCATGCACCGTAAATTCGAACTCTTCCATAGGCATAAAGTCTGATTTTTTGAACCGTGAATACGTACATATGGTTTGGCTTAGGATTTGTACAATGCGGCATCATATAGCTCGAACTTCCGAGACAAAACAGTCCATGAGATCGCTTACACTGAATAAAAACCGTTCAGGGTACCTAAGGGATCCGGAAGACTTTCCGCCAGGCCTCACGCAGAATTATGTTCCGTTGGTCGTGATTCGATCCAGAGTCACCCCATTTCTACCGACAGTGCTCAGCGCTGACGGATTGTTCATCTCCAGATAACCTTACGAGTCCGCCGGAACTATCATCACATATTGAACATCGAAAAAAAGGGGTCATCATTGACCCCTTTTGCAAAGTATCCAGACACACCGAAATTTAATTGCCGAGCAACAGCACCGGGAACACAAGGCTTGAGAGACCCGAAGATGTTCTTGGTATGAGTTCTAGAGGCTGATAGGGCGAGTCCTCCCGAACTGCCGTTCGATGCAATCTTCGTACCCCCTTCGTGCGCCTCGCGCGAGACACGGACCAGACTTATGATGTACAAAACCATGGGGGTTAGTAGATCATGCGGCGATGACCGTAAACATATTCACGTTGGTGCAGCGTTTGGTGGCCAAACGAGACCTGACAACAGTAGATCAGTAGACAGAACGATCGAGCGCTCAGTGAAGGCTGGACAAGCGTCTGCGACGGATACACCAGATGAAATATCGTTGACGGCGCAGCGAACGGTGTTTTCGAACACAGAAACAATGGCCGCAGGTATCTGGACAGTTTTTACGGCCCAAATGTGCATTCCAGACATATGTGAGAAATTGAGTTATGACAGATCCGTACCTTCGGGGTATCAATTACTATCAAATACATATCTGATGTGATGCTTCACGGAAAGCCTTCAGGAACAAAACGCCTAAGTGAGACAGGAGTGCAGTGTGCACAAAAGGAGGTAGGCAGACCAGAAAGGCTAAGCAACGACAGCACATGCCTGAGACAGATTGCATGTGCGCTGAATAGAGTGAGAGGAAATGACCGCCAACACAGCCAGCGCTGCGCCAATGATTGTTTATCGGATCATGAACAAGGACGTACCGCGCGTGTTTTGACTGTCAAGAAAGACAATGCTTCCTAGGGCCGGGGCTTCGGGGAAAGCCCCAAATTTGGAGCCACGCTCTGAGGGAAGAAAGAATATCAATAGTGTCAAGACAACATATAGACATTATAACATATTACACTCTGCGATAGTCATCCTCATCGTATACGATGCTTCGCTGCACGGGCCCGATAGCTGCTTTGGGCTGGATGCGCGTCGAAATACCTGTGTGAAACAAGACGATGGTTGGATTTTCTGGGGCATGGTAAGTTTCTTCCGGTTAAATCAGATGCTGGGAGGTGGAAAGCCGAAGGATAATTCTACTCGGGTTCACTCATGCATGTACACAGTGTGACAGAAGGAACGGAGGACTTACAAGTTGTGTTACATAACGTATTGAATTTACCGATTTTGGCATGTGCGACTGCAAACATAGCCAAACACGCAGATGCGCCGCGGGGTCCGAAAATCTCGAAACCAGCTGTCCTCGGCCGTCTTGTCTGCCCTCACCCGTCATGTCTTCTTCGCTGTTGGCGCTGCGCGATGCGGCGCGACCACTTCGTGTTGCACAAACATCCGTGCGCTATGCAACTCGGAAGGAGTCCATGGGAGACCCCAAGAACGACATCATCCGCCGCGCGCTATACCCGTCCAACATTCGGAACCGCCCCTCGCCGACGGGGACATGGCGACCCGACGTCGGTCATCGTTTGCAGCGTGCCATTCCCTCCGTACAGGCACACGAAACGATCGAGCGTGCATGGTTGCTGCACCAGCGCCACGTACGGCGCAAGCGGACGGCGGAACTCGAGCGCAAACACGCGTGTATGGTGAACGCGATGGAGGTGCTGCGGGAGCTAGACTCGAAGCTGTATCTGGAGGCGAACAAGGGGGAGGACCCGCGTGCGCGCAGCCAGGAGGAGCAGGAATTGGTGAAGACGTTGAAGGGCGCGGAGAAGAAGGTGGTGGAAGCAAGGATACGCGGGCTGTTCCCCCGCGAGCTGCGCGTGCCCACAGAGACACCTTCGCGGACAGGATGGAATTATGAGTGGACGCCGGTAGTGCGCCCTTCATAATGCTGGTGAGTGCATTCCTTGGTCCTAACATACAAATGTTCATGGTCTTGTCTGCGCGTTCAGGTTATCCTTGGGTTATCCCGCCTCGTTCGATCTCTAGTCGTGCGTCACATATGTTACACGCCGCTTCAGTACTCAGTCCTGAGGCAAATTTCAAGACATGATATCTCGCACTTGGCCCTTAAGCCACCCAACAGATAGCTAGTATTTCGCTCTGTGGAGGCCCACGCGACATCGTGTGGTGATATACAGCTACTAAAACAACATAGAGATCCCAGATCCTTAGAAGCGCTCTGAGAACCGGCTGTCCATCTCGCGCATGCTGAACGAGTCAGACGCCATGCCGAAGGTGGCCTCTGCGCCCCTACTCCCGGTGGGGTTCTTGCCGATCACCGCCGCGTGCACGGACTCCAGTGCGCCCGTCCACTTCTCCAGCGCGTCATATCGCTTCTTCTCCAAACTTTGTCTGGTGGCATCGAGGGTATGGTGTCAGTTTCCATAAAGTGAAAAGGGGGAAACACGCACTTGTGATCGAGCTCGAGCCGCATGGCAACCTGGTCGATGCGACCTTCTACCCTACCCTCGAGAATGAGTCCGATCAGGAGTTCCTCCACTTCACCCTCCTTGACGTTGAGTTGCTAGCATCCCATTTGTAGTCAGCTATTTCTGCATAGCTAAGCAGCACCATGCTCACCTTGGCAAGGAACGAGAGTTCGAGCCGTGTGTACGGCTTGATTAGGTCGATGAGGTACTGCGTGCGCAGACTACGCAGTAAATCGCCAATGTACGACCGGATGAAAGGGTCGTCCATGATGGTGGCCCGGTTGTCTGGTAAAGGACATGACACCCAAGACCGCGAATTATTGGCTGTATTCTGACACACCTTTGAGAATCTTCTCAGCAGAGTGGACCTCTCGCCGCTGGTATGCATCGACGAGGTCTGTCATCGCTTTGATCTGTGGGTCATTCTTGTATCTATGACAATGGCAACATCCTAAACGCGCACGCGATGCAGCGAAGCCGGAGAACTCACGGCTTTGTCTCTTGGCTGTCGAAGGGGTTGACTTCACTGCCGGTTAGCATGTTTGCAAGTACGAGGTACTTAAGAACTTGGATCCTCTGCGGCGAGCCCGCCTCGTCGTAGTTCCGGAATGACTCGAAGAAGTCTTCGAACGCTTTGTTCCACTGGCCTGATACGATCCATCAGTAGAATGCGATGGACAGGACAGCCGTGGACGCTCACGCTCCCCCATCCACATCTTCCCGCCGCATTCCTTGATGACACCCATGATGCGCGGATGAGGAATAGCAGACCGTACGGAATTCGAGGCATTGTAGATCTCCTGTAAATTGGATATCATTTCAGCATCGAGAACGCACGAATACCCAGAGGCGCTTACCTTCAATTTCTTGAAGTTCCTCATCTCGTTGTGCATCTGGATCTCGAGCGCATATATCTCGAGTAACTGTGTGCCCTTCTGGGCCAGGTCCTCACCATCTACGCCACCTGTGGTGATGTGTAGGTCACGAATAAGCTATACACGGTGTTAGCTACCTGCGAGTCTGCCCGGTCCCGCCACGCACCTTCGCTAGACGAGTGTACTCCTTGCGGTCGAGCCATAGCTTCGCAAGCTTGAGGTTCGTCTTGACGGACAGTCTCTAAAATCATTGTTAAGTGTCTGCGCGATGATTTCAGTAGCAAGCCGCCTACCTCGTTCTTGGCTTCGATAAGCGCTGCCTTTGTCGCCTGGTAGAATTGTTCTAGGACATCGACCTCGACTGGGCCGCCTTTCCCACCGCCGACATAGTCCAGAATGCCGTTTATGGTTTTCTCTGAGTAGTTGCGCGTGACGGCCGACTTGGTATATGTCAGGAGCTGCATGTAAGTCTGCAGGGCATCGTTCGGTCTCCGTAGTACGAGGAATAGCAGTTTTGTTGATTGCTTCAGTGCTTTGAATCCCCTGAGCGTACGAAATAGAGTTGGATTGAGAAATGGGTGGCACAGGGTAGTACACGCACCAGTCTCCCTTCTCTTCCTCCTGATCGACAATGGCGCGGAATTCTTTTAGCGCCTGCTCTGGGTTGTCTTCCTTCTTTGCTATACGCACAGTATAAGTTCAGCAGCCACCTTGAGTTTGAAGACTCACACTTCGCGGTGTAGTACATGTTCTCGACATCAGCGCTTCCGGCCTCGTTGTCCCCCTCGTCGTCGGAGTAGTCAAAGCCATAGTCCTGCAGATGCCGACGATCAGCCTGAAGTCGATCGGAGGAGGCGCACGGCTGACCTCGTCGTCACTCCCTTGCATGTAGTCGGCATCGTCGTCATCCATGATCGTGTGAGTGGTCTGCTGTTAGATTTACTGAGGATAGCAGTGGCGTTCGATGTCAAGTCAACTCTAACGCGACAGAGAACTTACGTGGATTCTAGTTCCTAGCCACTGCTAGTTCTACGGAGAACGCTTTCAAGTGCCACAGGTGTCGTCCACGAGACGCAAACACGCAGATACACAGCAAGTGCCGCGGCGCTGAACCAAGTACGCGTCCCATCGACTATGAGTGGCACGTGATTCAAGCATGCCGCACACGTGAAGGACGCGATCTCCGAGTCTTTTGAAGAATTATTTTGTGGTGACACATGGGTACTGTGGCGTGGTTCCGCTTCGTAATAGACGATACGTTAAGTATCGGCGCATTCCCCCAGGTCCTGGATCTTCAGGCGGGAAAAGATGTCTTGTCCGATGGGCTAGGAGTCCTGCAATTCGTGTGAGGATGGATAGCTTGAAAATGCTATTTAAGCTTGCTCTAATATGCGGTGAGATGGCCGAGCGGTCTAAGGCGCCAGACTAAGGCAGGAAATCAACTTCCAGCAATCTGGTCCGAAAGGGCGTGGGTTCGAATCCCACTCTCATCATGTTTTTTGCGTGCCCTTGTCGTGGTGGGAACTACAGTGACGGTGTAAAGCATGCTAGTTGTATAGTAGCAACCCTATTAGAGCGATGCACACTGATATGCTTTGCGTCTGCCACGGCCACAGGGTGACGCGAGAGTATACTGACCAGAGATGAATGTTTTCAGAACTGCTGAATAGAGTATTCATGCACATTATGCCAAGAAACACCAGGATTATATCCCGCCATCAAATCCGCCCCTACACTATATGCAGCATCATACATGACAACAAGAGGAGTCATCGCTTGGCTCCGGCAGGCAATAGAACTCATTCATTATCCCCGAACATGATCTTGAGATTTTCTAGACTTTCCGGATCGCCGCCCGCTTTACCCCGGAAAGCCTCCTTGACGATGGCTGTTTTTCTCTTTTGTATCTGAAGAATGCGGCCCTCGATCGTTCCAGAGACCTGGACAATTTACTAAGCAAGCATCTACCACTGAGGCCGAGGGCGCATACTCACGATGAAGTGCTTAACATAAACCGTCTTTTCCTGGCCTATCCTATGGACTCGGTCGATCGCTGGATAGCTTATCAGCATGGTCGACTCTCATACGTGTCGCAACACACCTTGATTCTCGGTAGCGGCATTCCACCAGCAATCCATCTATAGCATCACGAAATGAGTATGAACTCATCTAAGAGCAGCGGCAGACCGACCATGAAGACGTGATTGGCATTTGTCAACTGTTGCAAAAAGTAAGTAGCTGTGTACAGCAAATAAGACGGACTGACATTCAAACCGACACCTCCAGCCTTCAAGCTGACGATAAGGATTTTGGGTTCCCGGGATGCCGACTTAAATTTAGACACAGCATCATTGCGCTTCTTGACATCCATAGAACCATCGAATCGGAACCACGGCAGATGTTCTCTTTCTAAGGCAGTCTGGATGAGGTCCATGAAGCTTGTGAACTGCGAGAAGACAACAGCCCGGAAACACGGATCCTGGTCTCTCAGCCGCCCTGAAAGAGTTGAGGGAATTTAGAGCAAATCAGAGCAGGAGACAACACGTACTCAGGTTTTGAAGTAGTGCCTCCAACTTGGTTGACGAGCGGAAGTCGTTTCGTCTCAACGTGAACGTAGTTGGTGGGGTATCAGAAAATGCCGTCCCATCGATGCCACCCTCTTGTCTCGTCCGCACGACTTCGATTAGCTCGCTCTCCTGATCGTGAATGACATAAATAAATCACAGTCAACACTGGTTGAAAAGCTTACCTGGACCGGTCCACGCGAGCAAGTTGGGCACTTGCCGTCCTCGCCTTTGTCACGACAGCTCTCGATGTACGCGACGATGCAATCCTTGCAGCTGCCAGACTCAACTATAGGCAGTTTATATGCAACTGAAGGGCAACGAACGCACCATTGGTGAAGACAATTAGGAATGATGACCGGCATTTGCATCACGTCGAAACAGATCGGACACTCCACATTGCCGTCTTGTCCAAGGCTAGCGAGGACGCCCTCTGCGAAGACTTTATTATCATCAGCGGCGTTCTCCCCGTCGCTGAACCGCTTGATCAGCGTGTCCAAAGCGATGGCACCGTCGCCCGTCCGCTCAGACTTATTGTTAACGTTCGAGATCACCAAGCTGGGGTGTAGAACTGCACGTCGCAGCCTGGGAAAGCACGATCAGACCACAACATGTGCATTGGGGAGCTCTGCCATTACACACCTCATGAGCATAGCAAGGATGTGGGTGTAGTTCTTGCTGACAAGCCCCTTTGCAATCAGCTGGTCGAAATTTCTCTTGGCATCCGTGTACAGCGAGTCGTAAATTTTCCGCTCCAGTGGCGAGAACTCCAGAGTCTCTACCGTGACCTCCTTGGAAGGTAGTTCGACGATCTTCCGGCCGTCCGTGTCGCGCATATCCTTCTCACGACGCAGGAGAACACTTTCGAGAATGATCTGCACGACTTCGACCGCTTTGGGATCCCGAGCGAGGAAAGGGAGGGTGATGAATCTGCATATCTGGTCAGCTTCAACACAAATGACCATCGTGAGTGACTGACGAGCGGAAGAATGTGTAATTCGACCATGGCTCGAAGTTGAGAAATCTCCTGCGACATCAGTGAGTTCGGTGTGAATGTCATCATGTTAAGAATACCTACAACAGCGAATAGAGGTCTTCCAGACGGTTGACAATGGGTGTCCCTGGAGTCGATCAGTTACAAATACCAAACAGTCGACTTAACGACGGAGTTACCTGTGACAGCCCACCGTCTTCGTGCCCGCAATGCGTACACAGCCTTAGCAGTCTTGCTTTGGCGCGACTTGCAGTGATGTGCCTCATCCAAGACGACACCTGGCGCCGTGAAAACCAAGCGTGAGTTTTGCGGGGAGCAGTCTTCCGAAAGACCACTCACGCAGCCATTCAACTACATCAACAACACAAATGAGTTCCTTGGCGCAGCCATATCACCGAGTGCTACCGCTGACGACTCACTCTCAAACACGGGCGACATCCTGCTTCCATTCAGCTTCTCTGACTTCGCATGCTCCGACACGAGGGTTCCATACGATGTGATCACAACATCCACTGCATCATCACCCTCGACGGCAGCATCCAGATCCGTGCGATTCTGACTATGCCACACGAGCACCTTGAGCGTGCCTGATGTGCTCGAACGCAACAGCTCCTCGGCCCATTGCGATAGTAGCGAGGTGGGTGCGACAATGAGCGTCGCATGGGGCCCCCGCGCGGGCTGCGCGTGGGTTTTGGACGGGCGGAACGCGGCGTTCAGCTTGAGCTGGCGCGTTCTAGAGGAGCCGGGATTCGGCGAGACGCTAGGCTCTTCAGGACCGCATGCTGTCTGGATGAGGGCAGAGAGCATGATGGTCTTACCCATACCCACTGTGGCAAGGACATGAGTGGCGAGAGGTGGTAGACAAACATTACGCACTTTCTATATAGCATTCAACGTGCCAGATAGGAACACAGTCAGCGAAGGAAGAGTAGAGTCGGTGAGATCATGTTACCATCGCTGGTAGACGCACAGTCAAATGAGCCATCTTACGCAAAGAAAGTGTTGAGCTGACGTACGCAAGAATCCCGCCTCGACATTTGCGTTCTGCCTTTGGGAAGTCCAGGCTAAGCTCACCGGAGTATTCGTTGAAGTAGAATGTCTTGTCGTCAATCGTCAGATCCATCACATTGCCAGGCTCGAGCGGGAAGAGATATCTGGAGATAATTGAGAAGTGATAAACGAGGAGAGCAGAATATACTGCACTCTTTCCAGAGTGGATGCATGGAGCGTTCCTCGCGTGCAGATGCTGCACCCGTCTCGATGGAGTGCATCCAACTAAGGCATGTTGAAGCGTGAGCTCTTCGCAGATACGAAGGAGGTGCGTGCTCACAGCAATGCTTGCTTCTGATAGCCTCGCAGTGTAAGGGTAAAAGTGTCGGCAGGGTTCATCTCACCCATGTTTTGGTCATTTTGCTGCGCCCTGGGAGACGTCAGTGCCCCTATGCAGAGAAATTATGTATGAGACTACTTCTTGTATATCAGATCCAGTTCGTTCTCCGAGAGCTCTTCTCCATCTGCTTCGACTTCGACTTCTTCCCCATCGCCCACTATCTCTTTCTTGACAGGCTTCTTGCCCTTGCTCGTACCCGAGCGCTGAGTGATCATCTCCAAATCCTTCTGATCCGGCCCACGGTGTGGCGTTCGAGCAAACCCACTGCCTTTGTGAGGCTTGAGCCCGATCGCCTTGAACATGCTCACGAGAGAGCTTTTGCGCTCACGCAGCATCTGCTCGGTAGCGGTCTCCTGGCCTTCGTCGAACATGTTTCGCGGTTTCTCGTCTGGGGATGTGTTGGCAGGCTTAAATGCCGATACCTTGATGTACAATGACAGAGATATTATCAAGTCTGCGCCAGAACGGAGCTTGGCTGGACAGTCTACGATGGTGCTCCCTCGGAAATCGACAATGTCTGACAAAGCTAGAGTGAGACAGGCACTGTTGGCCACTGTAATCACTACTCACCAAGGTCTAACAACCGGGAAACCCAGGATGCGACATCCTGAGGCAACCGGCCGAATTCTACAATGGCAATATCAGTAGAGCTTTCACAAATAACCTGCATCACGTACCGAAGCCTCCCTGGTTTGTAAGACGGACGACAAGATCTTGTTTCTTCTTCGCGGGTTTCTGAGGTTGTGCCTTCAACATCGTGGTTAAGGACAGTTGCTTCTTGCCCCCCTTGCCCTTCGTGTCCTGCACCTTCGCCTTCTTTGCCTTCGGAGGTGGTACATCTTCCTGTGAGTCTCGTACAATGCAGATACCATCTCCAGGCTTCACATAGCCTGTACCACTGACGGTACTCCACGCGTTGCCTACGAGAAATGAGCCCAGGTATGCGGAGTTGAATTGTAACGAAGGAGCTTCGGTCGGAGCTGGGGGAGAAAGTCGCCGCTTCTTGGCAGGAGGTTCGATATATTCAAGAGATGACACAGGAGAGGAAGGCCTGTTGTCGGGACCAGAGGATAGACTCGACACGCTAGACGCTCTTGGCACCTCCTCGAACACCAGAGGCTCGATGTCCTCGTCAATCGCGTCTTCTCCCAGGATACTTGACCGTATCTGGAATGGTCTTGGGGGCGCGTTGGGCATGTCGTCGTCGTCATCACTGTCCGCAAAGAAGAGAGCCTTTGGCGATGCAGCAGCGGGGGCTGCATGGCTAGTCGCGCCGAGAAGGTCGTCCTCATCATCTGAGCCTGCAAAAAAGGTCATACTAGTCTCCCGTGGCCCGGTGTACGAGAGTGAACCGGATGGGTGACCGTCGACGAGTGCAACGTTGGACGCGTCGAGGTCGAAATGAGGGATGGGCGCTTCAGCCACCAGCGCGTCGCCTCCAAACAAGCGTCAACTGACGCCTCCTCATTTCCAAGTCCCGCATATCCCGACTCCCGTACGCACGAGAGCTCTGTGCGCCAGACATCCACCATGCAGCGCGGTCTTCCAATGGTGAGTCGGTTGTCCTACGTCTTGTGGACAATTTGACACAATGATATCCGCAGCAACCAACCGTCGTCCTCCTCAAGGAGGGCACGGACACCTCCCAAGGCAGAGGCCAGCTTCTCTCAAACATCTCAGCATGTCTGGCCATCGCGGAGATCCTCTCGAGTACCCTCGGTCCACGAGGCATGGACAAGTTGATTGTGTCTGATCGTGGAGAGGCTCAGATCACCAATGATGGTGCGACTATCCTCAAGCTCCTCGACATCGTCCATCCCGCCGCGAGGACACTGGTGGACATTGCACGCGCACAAGACGCAGAAGTCGGCGATGGCACGACAAGTGTTGTTCTGTTCGCCGCGCAGTTGTTGAAGGAGGTCAGAGGGTACATCGAGGAGGGCGTCAGTCCGCAGATCATAATGAAAGGTTTCCGCAAGGCATCTGAACTGGTGTGTATTTTATCTTTGCTTGAGAAAATATGTAGCTGACCTGCAGCACGAAGGCACTCGATCGTATAAAAACGATACAAGTCACCATCGACAAGTCGGATCCAGAGTATGTCGTATGTCACGCCTGAGCGACTCCACTAATCTCGGTGCAGAAAATTCCATTCCCTCCTTCTCAAATGTGCCTCGACCGCGATGTCCTCAAAGCTCATTCACTCAGAAAAGCCGTTCTTCTCCAAAATGGTCGTCGATGCGGTGGAATGTCTGGATCAGGAAGACCTAGATGAGTCTCTTATTGGCGTGAAAAAGATCGCTGGCGGCGGCATGCAGGACTCCCTCCTCATCCATGGAGTATCCTTCAAAAAAACCTTCACGTATGCAGGCGCAGAGCAGCAGCCGAAGTCTTTCCGCGACCCACTCATCGTCAGCCTCAACGTCGAGCTCGAGCTCAAGGCGAGAAAGACAACGCCGAGGTCCGCGTGGACGCCGTGTCCGACTATCAGGCCATCGTAGATGCAGAATGGGAATTATCTACCGCAAGTGGAGGCGCTCGAGAAGACTGGCGCAAGGTGATCCTGAGCAAGCTGCCTATCGGTGATCTAGCCACGCAGTGGTTCGCGGACCGCGATATCTTCTGTGCGGGGCGAGTGGCAGCGGCGGATCTGCAGCGTGTCGTGCAGGCCGTCGGGGGCTCCATCCAATCCACGTGTTCGGACATCAGGCGCGAGCACCTTGGGACGTGCGGACGTTTCGAGGAGCGGCAGATTGGCGGGGAACGGTACAATGTCTTCGAGGAGTGCCCAAAGCGAAGACGTGCACGCTCCTGTGCGCGGGGCGCAGAGCAGTTTATTGAGGAGGTCGAGCGTAGTTTGCATGACGCCATCATGGTCGTCAGGCGCGCGGTGAAGAATGGCGACGTCGTCGCGGGCGGTGGCGCGGTCGAGGTACGGTGCCTTATATTTCAGAACGGACGCTAGTGCTCACAGGATCTGCCTCAGATGGATCTGTCCGCGTACATTCGGAAGCATGCTCTATCGATCCCTGGAAAACAACAATTCATCCTGACAGCGTTCGCCAAGGCACTTGAAATCATCCCGCGTCAGATTTGCGACAACGCGGGCCTCGATTCCACGGACATCCTGAACAAGCTACGCATGAAGCACGCGAACGGGGAAAAATGGATCGGTGTCGACGTCGACGGCGCGGATGGCGTGCGAAACAATATGGATGCTTTCGTTTGGGAGCCAAGCCTGGTGAAAATTAACGCGATTAGCAGTGCGGCGGAGGCAGCATGCTTGATCCTAAGTGTCGACGAGACCGTACGGGGTCCGCAGAGCGAGGCTGTGAGTGCCATTCGAATGGTTTTGTTGTAGTCTGCCGCTAATCTCTTCGCCATTTTAGCCTAGCGCAGGTCCACGGGCACCGCCGGGAACAGCAGCACGAGCATTGAGGGGCAGGGGAAGAGGGATGCCAAGACGGTAACCCAACCGGGCCGTATGAAGCTTTGAAGTGTAGTATATCGACATGCATCTGTTTTGCCAGTAGATCGCTGATCTTGGTATCTATCTGCATGTAGCCGAGTGCATTAACGCGATCGCTGAGTGCGATCATGTGACTGGCGTCTGCAGCCAAGTTCCCTCGCATATAACGCCATCTGTATGTCGAATGCGCAATTGATGCCGTACGTTACGACTTCGCGCGAATTCATGCCACCGTAAGGCTCCACCTATTCGCCCTTCTCTGATAGCCTATCGCGCCCCCGCGGTAAGATTATAAGAAGGACCATGCCACGCTTAGCATCGTTCGAGCCGTTCCGAGTCCTCTTCGCGCCATTCCCTGTGCATCGTGGCTATGTCGACGCTTCTTATCAACACCCCGACGACCCAAGAGCCATACGCGGATGGCGGGTCCAAGGAGTCAGCGTCCGGCAAGGCCAGCCCCACCGCGAGCCTAGAGGAGGTGCCCCAGCTCGGCGTACCCATCGACCAAAGCTCACGCGAAGCTTCTGGCGACGCCCCCAGCTGGCCTTGACAGCATCGCGACGCAGCCATCCGTCTTTGACGACCCGGTGACGCTCGAGGTGTATCGTCCGCCCGCGGTTTGGGAGAATGCACACCGGTTCGATCCGAACGCGCGCTGGACCTGGCGCGAGGAATATGTGAGGCGCTCCTTCCGTGTACTATTCCGATGTTGACAGAATATGCGTGCAGAAAATCGTTACCAGATCGACTGGCTTGTCATGGTGTGGGCGTTCATCATGTTCTTCAGCCTAGACTTGGACCGCTCGAACATCTCGCAAGCCAATACGGACAACTTCTTGCCAGATCTCGGGATGACGACAAACGATTTTAATCTCGGAAAGCTTGTTCAAAGTGAGCGGCAATCTAGCTATCTCTCTTGCATGACTCAATTACGTCTACCTTAGTTGTGCTTTTTGATCGCGGAGCTCCCTTCGCAGCTCGTTTCAAAGAGGATCGGCCCAGACGTATGGATACCGACTCAGGTATGTCAGGTGCCTGTGCGCTTCGCAGTGGCTGTGGACTGAGCCTCTTGTAGATGGTTCTGTGGAGTGCCGTCTCACTCAGTCAATACTGGCTGTCTGGCCGCGGCTCATTCTTGGCGACTCGGTAGGGCATACATGCATGGTCTTCGAAAGGCAATCGTTTGACGTCATCACCAGGTGTTTGCTAGGATTTCTGCAAGGCGGTTTCATCCCCGACGTCATCCTTTACCTGTCATATTTCTACACATCCTCTGAGCGTGAGTGTGCTGTCTTCGTTCATGATCTTGATTTATATCTGGATCTTCAAGTGACTATCCGTCTTGCGTGGTTCTGGGTCTCTAACTATATGGCCTCCTTGATCGGTGCATTCCTCGCTACTGGTATCCTCACCCTTGATGGTCGGAACGGCCAGGCCGGCTGGCGTTATCTCTTCCTCATCGAAGGTGGGATAACGGCATTGGTAGGCATCGCATCGTACTTCATGATGCCTCCGAGCCCTACGCAGACGAAAGCCTGGTACCGGCCCAAAGGCTGGTTCACCGAACGGTATATCACGTCTGTCTTGATTTCTTTCTTTCCTTTACTGACCATTCCCCCAGGGAAGAGACCATCATAGTGAACCGAGTCCTGCGAGACGACCCTTCGAAGTCGAACATGCACAATCGACAGGGCATGACGATATGGATGATCTGGGAAATCATCAAGGACTGGAGAATGTGGCCGCTCTACATCCTTGGCTTTTCACACATGAGTTCGTTGTTCTTGTATGCGCTCGCGATGCCGAAGTTCTTATTGGTTTTCAGTCCCCACCTCCCCACCGGCTACGTACCTCACGCTGTCGCTGCGTAACCTCGGCTTCGACACGACGCAGTCCAACTTGCTCACCATTCCCTCCACTGCCCTAGGCATCATCCTGCTGCTTGTCGTGTGCTACCTCAGCGAGCTCATCAACAGCCGCACTATCACGACGGTCCTCCTCCAATTTTACACGCTCCCACTGCTCATTGCACTGTACACGTTCACGGAGCACACATCGCCGTGGGTGTACTACGCAGTCGTCTCGCTCATCGTCGGCTATCCCTACGTGCACCCCATCCAAGTCGCGTGGGCGTCGACGAATTCGTATAGCGTCGGCACGCGCACGGTTCGGCTCCATATACAACATGTTCGTCCAGGCCGGAGGTATCACTGCGGTGCGTGCTTGCGTACACCAATCCCTGACGCGACGTGCTGATTCGAGTGATTTTCTAGTCCAATATCTATCAGAAGGACGATGCGGTTAGTGAACTACTTCTGGACCAGTGCACACCCGACTGACGCGTTGCTCGCTTTCCTTCTAGCCTCTCTGTACGTCCGACGTGTGCCTTTCGTATCTCCATGAGACTGACTGTCCGTGAAGACAAGCGTGGAAACAAGGCGCTGATTGCGATCACCGTCATGAACATCGTGCTGTATGGCCTCACATACGTCTTCTACCGCGCTATCAATGCGTATCGGGACAGGATCTGGAATTCATGGACTCCGGAGGTTCGTGCGATCACTACGGATGTCGTCGACTCACAGTTGTGCTGACGTCGTTCGGTGCAGCAACGACAACACTATCTGGACACGACCAAAGACGAGGTAACTAGCGTCGCTTTCGCTGTACTTCGAAATGGTGCTGACTGCAGCGTGCAGGGAAACCAGAAGATGAACTTCCGGTTCGTGTACTAACAATATACGGCGTATATCTACTGGGCTCGCGACTTGTTGTAAGGCAGCGCAAATATTAGAACAGACGATTTTGTAACAATTAGATATGAGATCTGCAGTACGGACACAATGATCGAGCAACGGGAAAGATTGAGAAGACGCATGCATCGAACTAAAAGAACCACAAAGTCGATGAACGCAAACTCAAACAATCACCTCCCACACTCCACAAAATCTGCAATGACTAGATCCATTATGCTCCATGACTATGTGATATGCTTGCTACTGGGCTGCCCTCTCCTTTTCCTGCTCGCTCTTGACCGCCCGCTTCTTCTTCAGCTTCGAACGTCGCTCCGCTTCCTTCAGCCTTCGCATGCGATCATCAACGTCCACGAACTTCGTGCCCACGTTCACGAACGTGATCGCAGCCCGACCAGGCACGCTGGCGACGTGTTCCTCAGGAGCAGTCCGGCGCGGCAGCATCGCCTGCTTCGACTTCGTCGCCGCGGTCTCTCTAGCATGCTTCGCACGCTCGATACGCTCACGTTCGATAGAAGCGGAAACAACTGGCTCCTGCAAATCCGAACAATGTTGTTAGACATCCTGCAGCTCACTGACAACGCAAGGCGACGGACCTGTCCCTCGACAACGGGCTCCCAGAAGAATCGTTGGTACCGCTCGCGCAGAAGGTTGTCAGCCTTGCTGTCCGACACCTGATCAGCCTCCGAAGCGTCTTCGCCCAGTTCTGCCGCGCCCCGATTCAGCTCGAGTCGCATCTTCGCGTCCTGCTTGACACCGAGAATCTCCTCCATTCCCGCGAGGAAGCCTGTCTGTAAGGGTTTTTTCTGCGAGGATTCTGATTAGCTGCACGTTGCGGGAAGAACAAGAAAAATGGATCAGATGGGGTTGAAATTGGGTTGAACCAGGCTCTGGGCGATGTAAGGCACCACAGAGGTCTTTCAAGTCGCGAATGAAGACAACTCATCGCAAACGGAGGGATGACGACACGGATTGGGCGACTGACCTCCTATAAGACGGACATGGCGTACAGTACATGGTCAATCATACGTTCAGGAACGGATAACTAAATACCTGTCAGAGAATCAGCAAATAGCACAGATCAAACCAACAACGGAAGATGGAAGATTCAGAAAGCCATGCATGTAAAGTTTTTATAACCATATATTTGTCTTAAAGACTAATCGATTTAAATTCATCTTGTAGAACGTCCAAGATGGACGAGAAATGACAATAGCAAAGACTGACCTGTTTCCAGTGGTCCTCCAGACCCTTCAGTCTCAGGATGGCGTCGACACGCTGCATGCTAATGCCATACCGTTCAGACAGCTTGCGTACATCATACACTGTCGGATTCGATATGTAATCGTTGTAGATGGTTGTGCGCAGTTTGTCCGATATGGGCGTAGGCGGCTTGAACGACGGTTCAGTGGAAATGGCTGCAGACGTGGCATAAGACATGCAAGAGACGCGACCGGAGGATGAGACGGACTCAACTACTTCACCACCCAGCCAGTTACGTGGCCGCACAGGTAACCTATACCTGCGTCCTTCGTCGGCCAGCCATTGCTCATACTTGGCATCGTCTACCATGCGCGTCGCCGTGGGCAATTCGGGCTCATCCTCGCCTTCTTCGACCTCCTCCTTCCGGACGACCGCGGAAGCAGTGATGCTGCGGCTATGGACAACTGGTGTCCATGGGGTGAAGATGTTCGTAGTCGGACGCTGCGCAGATGGGCGAGCATTTGAGCGCACTGGTCGCAAAAATTGAGAGGTCTGAATGCGCTCACGTGCGGATTCAGGGCAGGCACTCCTCGCGTACAGTGCCGGCACCCATGGCCAGTACTCAGTACAGGCCTTTACTTGAACATGGAGCACATCCCAGAGCCGCTGTTCAAATTGCTCAGAGGATTTGCTGCGTTGGTCCCTCCGAGAATGCTGGATTTCCCGTCGAATGTCCCATTCACGGCTGTCCATAACCTGCTCCTGGACGCGATCCTACTCAATCCTCATTTCGAAGCGTACCCGCCCTCGAGGGAGTATCAAGCTACCTTTTGGAAGTGGGCAATCCGGGAGCTCGAAGCCGTCGCAATTGATGAGGCATGCAACGGTACCTCCGAATCGTACAGCGGACTGACCATTGGCCTGTCTACAAGGACGACGAGATCGACGAGCGCATATACTCCCACTGTATATCGCTCTTCCAGCGGCCCTCGTACGTTTCATGGCGTATGCGAGCTCTGCATTACTTACTGACTCCGAGCAAGGGGAGGTGCCGCAGGCACCGCGCCGCCTTCTGTAAGCTATGCGACATACCTCTGGAGGACAGATGCGTACGCAAACTGCGCAGTCGGCCCGGGCATAGAGAGCGTGACGCTGCTCGAGTCCCGCACGATGATAGAGTGTGGTACAACTGGTCTCCGGACGTGGTCGGCCAGTCTCGTTATGGCCCAGTATCTCATCGCGCATCCAGGTAATGACACGACGCGAGGACCTCTTCTGGATGCGGTTGATCATGTTACGCAGAGTTGGTTCGAGAAAAACGTGTCCTCGAACTCGGAAGTGGTGCGGGCTTCCTCGGAGTCATCATCGCGAGCCTCCAGCAGCGCTGCCTCGGGGATGGAAACCCGGAGAGCGCGCCTGCCTTGTGTCTGACAGACGTCAATGATACTGTTTTGCAGCGGTGTCGTGATAATACCCGCTTGCAGTGCAGTATGCTAGCCATTCTCTCCGTTGGCTGTGCTGCTCATTTGTTCATCCCAGATACATCGTCAGGTCATCCAAACCTCTTCTGTTATCCCCTAGATTGGTCGGACGCTCTTGATGTTCAGACTCGCCGAGCCCTGCATGCATTTCTCACGCGTGTTAACCCCGATGTCATTATGGGTGCAGATGTTGTAGGTTGTACTCCTACTTGCACCTGGCTCTTACTTGACTCGGGCACAGGTGTATGATCCCAGTATCATACCGGCATTGGTCAGCAGTCTCCGTCTGGCCATGTCTGCCAATGTCGACGGAGAACCTACTCCAAAACACGCGGTAGTCGCGTACATCGCTTTGACTGTCCGGAACGAAGACACCTTTGCCCAGTTCTTGCGAGCCGCGGGTATGTTTCAGTAGATGAACCGAGTGCAGCCCATTCACTCCTCAACAGAACAGTACCTAACAGTTGAAGAGCTTGTCCTTGACTCCAAAGTACCTGCAACGTTCGTGTGCACAGCAGATATGCCCACCGAACAGGAAGTAAGAATAATGGTCATGAGCCAACTAAATCGCAATACAGACGCACTGTCATAAAAGTCCTTAAAATATGCCAAAACTATGCTGCACTGCTTAAGGTAAGTAAGATCCGTGGTATCAGCAAGCTTCTCGCCGAAGTCTACTCGCTCAGCGCTCCGTATCCATCAGAGTGCACTTTGCGCCTTCACAGTGCCACAAAAGCGACAGCTCCAGAAGTCGTGCGGCATGCCGGCCTCGCCGCACACCGCACATGCCCACCCGTCCGCGTCTATGTGTGGCTGTTCTGCCTCCGGGTGGGTCAGCAGGCACGCAGCGCACTGCAGCGTTATGGCGTCGTTGACAAGCGTACAGCGCGGACATGTCCAGGAGCCCGCAGCAGACGTAGGAATCGTCGGGGCATGGCCTACGTATGTGGGCGAGAGGGGCGAGGAGGGCGGCGTCGGGGACTGCCTAGACCGCCGGGAGGCAGGGCGGAAAGCGGGACGCTTGGGTGGCCCGGGTGAACTGCGTGTCTGGCGCAGTGTACCGCGGGAGGGGCCTGCGTGGGGCAGGGGCGGGTCCAGGATGACGACGTCCGAGTCCGAGTCCGAATCCGAAGTCAGGTCGATAACTTTGTCCTCCACGCTCTCCTGTGCGGCCTTGTCTGCCTCACGTTGGGCGACGGCGCCTGACGCGCATGCCTTCTCGTCGTGCGCTCTTATTTCGGCCGCCTGCATCGTGATGTGAGTCGAAGGAACGCATGCACAAGAGCTGCAGGGCATACCTCCGCCGCCAATTCGCGCGGAGACTTGTCGCTTCTGCGTCTGCCTCCGCCCAAACGGCCTCCCCCGCTCATGACAATGTTAACGCATCTACGCTTCTCCGCGGCCTCTAGCGCCTTCTGGCGGGCAATGTGAGGAGGCACGTTGTGCGACACACCAGGGCCGAGCTTGTGGCCCTCGGAGTAGAAGCCCTCTCCAGCGTAGCCAGAGCGCCTCAGCGCATCATACTCGTTCTCGAGGCCCTCAAGGAACTTGTAGAACTTGTCGTCGTGTGGGCCGTGCACGTTGTGCGTGAGCTGCGGACCGTGGTCGTCAGGTGTGGCATGTAATATGCGGATGTGGTGGGGAACGGACCTCGTGCAACATCGTACCTATGATAAACTGCTCATCATAGAACGTGTCTGGAGTGTGTGGGGGACGCAGCCTCAGCAGGATCTTCTGGCCTCCGTTGATGTCTAAAGACGACTCAGCTCCAGGCTGGCCTTGGCAAGAGCGTAAGGCGCACTCACTGAGACCTGTCGATGTGCGCAATCAGCCTAAATTCTGAGGGCGGAGGTAGATACTAACCCACTAGACTAGGATTGTCTGGAAAGAACTCCGCAAGAACAGGTAGGACCCAGCTGTGCTTGCGCATGATGGGCTTGACCAGCGATGCAATGCGCTGAAGCAAGGGCAGCGCGCGGTCTGCATTAGGGCGATCCTTGAGATGCGTGAACGACTTGACGAAGACTTGGGACATATAGGGAGGGGGTGCGTTTGTAGAGCAGAGCACAGCCGGCAGACGCGTTTATATGATGAGCGTGACCGACAGGGACACGTCGCGTGCCAGATGAGACGCGTCGCCGTCGACGCGTCAGCCAGCCTCGCCTAGAACTGTATCGAACACGCTGGATGCTTGCTACAACTAATCCCGCACACACCGCCATGAACGGAACATCTCTGCATACGGCATCATTGGTATATCATCTATCACTGGAGTATTAATACGAAATTGCATGGAGTATTTCATGTACTGATATCGATAAAGATGCCATGAGTGGGACGAAAGCACAACCGAGGAGAAACAATACAACGGATCATTGCAGTAAGAATGTCGAATGGGTTAGAACTCAAGCCACGGAAGCCTTGGTCGCCACGAACACCTTGAAGGCGCGCACTTCCGTCATTGGAGGCATGGCCGAGGCGGACCCACGCCGGCTCCCCTGCGAAATCCTGCGAGACAGCGGGCTTCCCGGATTGGACAGGAAGCGGAAGAGCTTAGGTGACGCGGGCCTCGACGACGGCGAGGGCTCCCCGGAATCCTCCTCCATCCGGACGTCCGGATAGTCCGCAGGCCAGTTGAACCGCTTCCGCCGGAAACTGCGCGACAGCCATGAGCCCAGCGCACAGCGGCCTCACGTAGTGCTCACCGGTCGTAGTCCCATAAAAACTCGCCCAGTTCCTCTTCCGACACGAGTGAGACCCCGTCCGCGTCTACATGGTCCAGCGCGAAGCTCGCGAGCGCGTGCCGGCACCCAAGCAGCACGTTCATGTGCTTGCACGCGTGCATCTCGAGCTCCGCCGGGGCGCAGGGCAACAGCGTTGTTGGCAGCAGCACGAGCCCAGGGGGCTGGTATGGCACCCCAGCGCGAGACGCGTGCGTACGGTGGTCCCCGAAGAGCAGTTGAGCAGCCTTGGGCGTCACAGGGCGCATTTCGCGCACGGGGGACCCGCCAAGCCCCGCCGTGTTGAGATTGTCCTCGCGCCTAACGCTCTTCGGTTTCTCGTCCCAGTCGACGGTGGTGAGCCACGTGCCCAGGTTCTGCTTCACGCTGTCATAGCTCTGCCTCGGCCGCTTGGCTTTGATGTGTTTGTCCTCGAACACGCCGCGCGGAGGGACGGCGAGATGGAACTCTTGCGTCTTCATGGCGTCCTCTTCGGCGCCGAACAGGTCATGGAGCGCATCTTCGACGAACTCTTCGGGACGTGGGTTGATCTGGTACTTGTCGTTGAGCATCTTCTCGAAGAGCCTTTCCAGAAGCTTCGTGATCTCTACGTTAGTTCGGTGTCGATGAGACACGGGATCTGGCCTAATGTCCCGAGGTAGCCTATGGAACACAGCCTTGTCCGCGAGGACTGGTCGTAGAGGAGCGAAAGGATCGTCCGAGTCCTCAATGCCGATGACAACCTCTTCCTCATCCGAGTCACTGTCGAATAGCGACAGTGCTTCCTTGGATGTAGGAGACCTTTGCGTCGGGGAAGACGCCACAGGCACCTGGGGCTGGGGAAAGAACAGTTGGTCGTCGATGATCTCCAGCTTCCCTCCCGGCTTGAGAACTCGATGCGCCTGCGCAAGCACAAAGAACCATCGATCTTGCGGGATACACAGAGCCAAGTTCGCCATTCGCACGAGGTCGAAGGTTTCATCCGGATAGGGCAAAGCATACTTGACGCTGTGCCGTTGGCTTTAGCACGCCACCAAATCCGAGAATCGGCCGCTCACTCACAAATTTCCACGTCGCCATGTGACGTTTTCAGGCACAGAAGCAAACTGGTACTCCGGGCGCACCTCTCCGGCATAGTTGCGGTGCAGGTCGATCAAATCGAAGCCAGTCACTTGTGTCCCGGCCCATCTCCAGGCCTTCGCGGCAGAGAGCACCCAGAAGCCCTCGCCACAGCCGAGGTCCAGCACGCTCGCGGGCGGCTTCTTACCATAATCATGAAACGAGGGCGAGTTGTGTGGGTTGATGCGGCGGAGCAGGTCGAACGTGTGGTAGTCACTGTGCGCAGACACATTTCTCAGTACGAGCGCGATGCAGCCAGGACAGGAGGCACCACTTACTTGTCAAGCAGAACGGGACTGTACGCCTGCATGTACGGTACGTCCTCGCGCCGGAATGGGTGATGTGGCATGTTCCGTCGCAACACCGTGCGATTCTGGTCCTCGAAGCTGTCCGACTCGCTGCTGGATGCATCGCTCTCCACTGGGTCTCCAGATTCACCCTCGCCATCGGGTCTAAGGTCGACACAAGTAGACGTTGGCGATGATGTGTCGTCAGAATATGAAGAATATGAAGAGTGTTCCGAATAGGACAGCGGAGAATAGACATATGATGGCGGTGACTCTAGCGCGGCGGCGAGATCTACAACGAGTCGTTGGCCAAGAGATCGTTTCTTTCTGAGCCTCGGAGTAATCACTCTTTTCTGCATTAGTTGGTGTGAGCTGAAGTCCTCCAACGTCATGAGATATGAACTGGAGGGGGAATGTGGTAAGGTGGAGGCGTCAATGTCCATTTTGCAACAAAGACCAGCAAGTCTAAAGTAAGAGTAAAGGTCAGTCTGGGATGTGATAGAGCGAGACTGGGTGGTGATAGGGGAGAGAACGTCTTGGTATGAGGATCTTTTTATCATCCGAGGGCTTTGATTGAAGGTCAAAGCGGCGCAAAGCAATGTGATTATAAGGGCGGAAGCACATCAACTTGCTTTTCTGGGAACAAAGATATCCATGCTGCGCAAGCACTGTCCGGATACTAGGATCAAGATCAAACGCGCCATGAGGCGATACGATATATCGGAGAACTGAATATTCTTGGTTGCATCCAAGGATCGCCACGGCGCTACTTACCTTGAAATCTACGAGCGCTTATTGTCAGGACCTGCCGCTTAAGGAATGTCCAAAGATGCGTCAATCCTCTTACTAGCGACCATTTTTACGGCACTCACGACGACATCCACACATGTTACACACATAATGACGAGCGTACCAGTGAGGTGTACACAGATTTACTAGACAAGACTCCTTCCACGAAGGATCGAAGAAACGGAGTTTTAATCGTCCTTAGCAGGAGGAGGCCCGCAAGGTTGGAGCATGCGCTTATAGGAAGTTTCGTCAATCGACGAAACGAAGAGGTGGCAGGGGGGCATACCTCCGTCATCTCAAATTTGACCCTCCCAACAGCTTCCCCATCTGCGATTGCAAGGTACGAGGCCAGTGTAGGATGCCCAACGATAGAAGCGAGAGTGTCGCGGTGTTGATGGGTAAGCCACTCGCTGAAAGTATTGCGGTGAGTCGACATACATGAGGAGTGTAATGCACACGCACTACTTGGTCAGATCAGCATGACCTGAGAGATGTCAGATGAAACAGAGATCTCGGAGACCACCTGGTGCTACTCACCAGTACCGGTGTATCGAGCGTGCACTGAGAAGACAACCATCGTAGCATTAGTGCCATGATACGTTCGACATGCACAGGCACGTACGGTGCTCCAACTGAGTGTTCGCGGTGTATCTCAGCTCGGACGACTGTCAAACAATGAAATCAGCCAGAAATACGTAGACACAGAATCAATGACCGACCATGGCAAGAGCTGTGTTTGCATGTGTTTGCAGCACCCTAGACATACTCGATCTCGATTAGATCTCCCGCAGATGCACACGTGCAGCCACAACAACTTCAACCTTGTGGCATTGGTCTGCACACTGGCCCCTGCCCGCCATGGATACCGACACGGAAAAACTTCTCTCTAAACTCTTGACCTTGGGCGATTCTCTGGATGATCTGGAAAGTAAACTCGATCCTCTGCTCGCGCAAACACTCCCAGAATCCGTAGTCGGATTGGAAGCCGTCCAGCAGGCAAAGCTGCAAGTGGCCCTTCCATATGTTGTTTACGACTTAGTCTTCAGTATGTCATATACCGTCACCCCTTTCATCGAAGATAAGGCTGATACGCGCGTTTGCAGTCTATTTGAAGACGAAAGGCATCGACCCGAAGACGCATCCTGTCATACAGGAATTGGTGTGCACCACCGTCTATTTGCGTCTGTACAAAATGGGCTCAGATTAGAACCAAGGATCGTATCCGACAGTACTTTGACAAGATCAAGAACGCCGAGGATCCGGCGAAGAGTAAGCCCCGTTCGTGCTCTGCGTATTTATATCACTCATTGGCTCCGCCTACCAGGAGCACTACCCATTGACAAGGCCGCTGCAAACCGATTCATCAGACATGCCATCGCGCAAGTGAAATACGGACGACCACCTGGCGACGACGAGGGTCCTGCCGAGCCCAGTGAAGTGCGTGTGCCTGTGAAGATGACGAGTAAGATGCTTGCCCGTGCGCAGTACCAGAAGGAACTGGATGAGGCAGGTAGCGAGGAGGAGGAGGATCTAGAGATCATCGAGGACGCCGGCTCAGACGCTGCAGAAGAGGAGATGCCGCCCGCCCCTTCACGGCAAGACAAAGGAAAGGGCAAGGCGGTTGAAATGGAGGTCGACGATGACATTGGAGCCGGGAGGAAACGAAGACGTCCGAGAATCGATCCATTTGCCGGTATGCACCCTGAATTCATTTCAAATGGAATCTGCACCCATTGGTGTGAGCAGGATATGGAGACGAGCCCGCGGAAGACAACACAAATGCCCAAAATTTGAAACGGAACAAATCATTTGGATCTACTGGTTCAGGCTTCCTGGACGAACCTGCGAAGACAGACAGTGGTACCAGTACGCCACTGCCTATGACAGACGGAAAGTCAAAGAAAGAGCGAAAAGCAGCGAAGAAAACCAAAAAGAAGGCAAAATAGTGCAGATTGATTACACGTTTATTGCGAAACATATCCTAATATTCGAACTCAAGGCTTCCGATTACTGTAAGAAATTGTCAACATACACAAGTCAGTTCTACGAGACAACAGCGAAAGTACAATATGATACTACAGCCAAAAGTACAACAGCCACAACACTCTATAACATGATACAGCTCACCTCCTACATGATTGTACACCCTTCTCTGTCGTTGTTTATGTCCAGCAATGTCGGAGACGCTACGCCCGACCTCCTCCCACTCGGAGACCACCATCTCGCGCGACCCGTGGCACTGACAGCAAACTCATCTCCACCACTGCTCGAGGACGCATTCGTGCCTCTCCTGTGTCTGCGCCTCTTCTCCCTCGCTGCACGCACCGCATCCACCGTCTGCCACGAGTAAAAAGTCTTCAGCGCCACGCGCAGCTCGTCGCATTCGTCCTGGCCGACGCTCAGCCCCTCTTCGTCCCGCGCGTCCAAATACGCCAGCTTCTTCGCTTCCCACCCACGCCACCCGACGCGCGGGCGCGTCTGCGCGCTGAGATCCTTTACAGAGTATTCTCCGACGCTGCGGCAGTCGACTGCAGCAATCTGCGCGTCCACGAGCTCGCGCTCGCGCGCGGCCTCCACGAACGCCTTCATCACGACGCCAGACATGCGCGTGTTGTCCGCCTCGAGCACCCGCAGGCGCTCGCACGCCTGTATGAGCTCCAGTAACGCCTCGTTTGTGACCTTCGCGGCATACGAGATAGTGAGGTGCTCAAGTGCGTGTCCCGGCTGGGGCGGGGTAACACCGCGAGCCGAAGGGCGATCCACGACGACGATGGGGGTGATCGCATTCAGGACGTCGTCGGTGATATCGCAGGCGTCCTCCAAGTCGAGTTTGCGAATGTACGGTGTGGTTTCCAGTAAATGGACGAGGCCCTCGTCGCGAAGCTCCGCGCCGATGCCAGCGAGCTCAAGGAACTCCAACTTCGGTACCGTGTATGCAAGGTGCGAGCACGCGTGGTCCGTGAGCATGATGCACGAGGACAGCGACAGCTGTCGCAGGTGTGTAACGCGCCTCCAGTACTTCGTCGGGTCCGCGGGGTCGCGGCCGGCCTCGCGAGACGTGAGCTGCACCGTGTCACACCCATAACCATCTCCATCGACAGACGATATGAACGCTTCCAGGGCGGAATTGTGCAGATCGCGGGCATAGCTGAGGTCAAGGACCTCGAGATGGGGGGCAGCCTTGCCGAGGGATGCCATCATCTGGTCCGAGAAACGCCTGAGCCCAGCAAGCCTCAGCTCCTTGAGATAGAGATGACTCTTGCGTCCGAGAATAGCAGTAGTGAGGGACTGGATGCCGTCCGCGGTCATGTTGTTGCATCTGCTGAGGTCAAGCACCTCCAGCTTCGTACAATAAACCGCAATGATGTCACAAGTCGTGTTCGTAACGACCGATAAACCTTTCAATCGCAACTCGAGCAAGGAAGGGGAGCGTATTAGAAGGTGGTGCAAGGAATGTGTAGAGAGCGACGTGCACCCCTGGAGATTAAGTGTTGTAAGATTGGTATGGTCCAGGCCGCCCGGAGGCGCAGACCGTGTGCAAAGATAGACTATGATGTCTTGTAGTCCATCAGAGGAGAGTTCACTATGTCCAGTTAAGTCGATATGCCTGACGAAGCTACCCGCCGTCTGGGCGAGACGAGCAATGACTGTGGGTGGCAGCTTCGGGAATGAGCGGAGATTCAGTCTCGCCCAAAGTTGTCCGTCGAGAACAAGTGTCTGCCATGACTTTGACACCTGCGTGCGATCGACATGAGCAAACATACAAACGAAATACATCGATAGTACCAACCCTGCTGAGTTTAAAGAGCTCCCGTATACCTCTATCTCGTCCTACCCATTTGTTCTTCGAAGAAGTGGCTTTGAGGAAAGTCCACTTGCCCTCCTGGACACTCTTCTCGTGCTCCAAATGGTGCAAATCTACCAGCGCTGCAAATACCTGCAACTTCAGCTCACGAGGGAGGAACTCGTCGAAGTAGCACGGAATAATTTTCGGAGTAGGCTGGAAGATGTCAGCGGGGGCTGCGGGAATCAGGTCAAGTGCGGTGGACGGTAGCGGCAACGGGGAAGAATACGAGCGTCCCTTCGTTCGGAGCATAGTGTTGTCAGACATACGACCCGCATAGTAGATTGGGAAGCGAGCTTCGCCGCCTCCCAAAGTCGGTTCCAGGGCAGGACTCGCGAGCGGAATGTTGCGAGGCTTGACATCCCGAGCCCACGGGACAAGGCAGCTACCTTCCCCCACGCCAATACAGCCTGACAGATCTATGTCGACCACCGTATCGGCGCCATCAGAGCTAGTCGACGGACTCTGCGGCGGGCTGGTACGCTTCTTGAAAAGGAGCTTCCGCGCAAGGTTTCCGGGACTCTTTGTGCCCGAGGGCTTCACCTTGACTTTGGTGAGCGAGAGAGCGGAGACGGAATGACTGGTTTGGATAGATAGATGAGACAGAGACCGCCTTCTCGAAGGCATGCGCTGCAGGGTGACAGGTTGAACGAATGGCTCCGGGGAGGGGCTCATGCGATCTGCAACGGGGGCGCTGGAACCCGGTTCAAAGTCTCCGGAAGTGATTATCGAGCCATACGAAGACGGTCCGGGGCCCGGAGAGGACGACTCGAACGAGGGCCAATTTGACCCCTCGTAATCGAGCTCCGTAGGAATGAAGGACAGCGGTGGTAACGTAGGAGGCAACTCGCGAGCTTTCCCTTTCCCCTTGTCCGTCGGTCCTTCGACAAATTCGTCGTCTACAGTATGTGCATGATCACGTTCGAATATGACAGGCGAGTCCGGAGCTGGGGAAGCGGGCAAAGATGGGGGCGACGACAAATCATGGACTTGCCCGTACAAGTGAGCGGAAGAGCTTTCAGAGCTTGGGGACATGAGAAAGAACTCTGCGCTCTCCAAAGAGTGACCCTCCGGAATTCCTTGCATATGGATAAGCATAGGCTGCGAGACGCCCTTGCCTTTGATGTCGGAACCGTTGGTGTCCCACATCGCGTCTGACGGGGATTCTTCTCGGTACCAGGACGCAGGTGGAGAAGGATTTAAGAAAGAGAAACAGTTCGTGAAGGCCTCAGTGTGCGAGGGGGTTGATTGAGGCTCCCGTGCAGCTACCTCGAGGTGATTACCAGGATTTAGCGGTTCATAAAGGTCAAACTCGAAGAGCGGGACTTCGTTATCGATATCGTGCGCATAGCTCATGGCGAGAGCTTGCGATTCTAAGTGATGGGCAGCGAGCAGAGAGATAACAGATACAGATGGAGAGCAGATAGAGAGCGAGCAACGAGAAATGAGCTATAAAGGAGCGGTCGGAGACGGTGCTACACGCACTGGAGCGCCGACCGGTCAGCGTTGCGCGCATGCAGCACCGTTCGGTCAAATCCGCACATCTCCATGCTCCTTATTCGGCAGCTTACGGTCGAAAGAAGGGAATTTTGCAACAAAAGGCCCAGAGTTCTGGCGTCTGAATCATCCGAGAGATCATCGAGCAACTGCCGAGATCATGTTGCCCCGTTGCGCCTCGATCGGTCTCAAAGTAGGGCCCTAGGGTGCGGCTTGCGAATGGCCGGGCAATTCAAAGGTCTGGAAAAGCAAGTCGAACAGAATCGTACGTGTGTGGACCGAAGTATGCGATCCGGACAGATCACAGAGTATAACATACGTCGGTGTGGACCCGAGAACAGCGAGCGGACGGTAATCAGCGCGCAACTGGCCACGGCCACACATGGATTAGATGGGAGAATAGAATACTTCGTCAAAATAATTGTACAAGTAACAATGCAGCATTACAGATGCAATAGCCGTCTGCAAGAAAGCAATAAGCCAGGCTTGACTACGACCACTGCGGGGAGCGGCGAAACAACGAGGTCAGACGAAACGAGATAGTGCACACCGCACGACGGTACCAGCCATCTCGCCAAGGTCCAGAAGACAGTGCAGTTCCACGTCACAGCCCGCCCTTTACTTCTCCTTTTCCTTCTGCTTATTCCAGTTCTCGATGACGAGCTTAAACCTGGATGCCATCATGAGCTAAAAAATGCGGTTGCCACGACACATGCACGTACCGGTCCTTGTGGGGCATGCCAGGATCCTCCTCCTTCAGACGAGCAACCTCCGTCTGCATGAACTTGTTGAAGTCCGTCAGCTTCTTCCTGCCTCCCCCAGATTTTTCTACGAGACCCATTGTCAACAGGACAGACAACAAGTAAAGACCATCACTCACTCTTCTTTCCAGAGGCAACCTTCTTCGGAATTATTGGAGTGCTGCCAACAACCATGGCGATATCTAGCCCTAGCGTCAGCGTGAGGAACGCGCGACTCCCACACACGCCCCAGTGCGCAGCGACGACTCACCAGAGCACAAAAATCAGGGAGGATGGGTTGATGGACTTTTGAGTGCACAAGGGTTGTGGTTGCGGAGAGAGAGACGGTGACGCATTGGCCAGAAGTTAAAAGCCCCTTATACGAGCCCAGAAATTGCAGTGACAGCTTTAGTCCCGTTGAGCACGCTTCGATCACACCTCCCCGTGCGAGCGCACCCCCGGCCACCCCTCAACGCGCAGTCTCACGTCCGTCATCGCGGCCAGTGCGCCTGGGCCTTGGAGATATCACTAAGAAATAATCACTGTATCAGCGTATGTAACTGCGACCGTATGTAGGTTCTTGAAATTTCGTGGGATGGGAATAGCAAACAGACAAAAAGTAACGAGGGCAGGGCAACTTGTTACCGTCGCGTGATAGCCTACAGCTCCTGCAAGAGTAGCATGATCCCTCTATCGTCGAGCCTATAGATACGAACAGGACCTATCGCATGCAATGGCAGTCGTACAGACTCGCCCTCGTGGACGGTTGCGGCCAGAGATAACCTCGCTGGTGTGGCCAGCGAAGGCACATTTCGGGGTCCTGGCGGCAGGGCCATGTACTCAACAGCGCGTCGCGTCACAGGGCCCGCAGACTAGACACGTCTACACTCCATACGAAGCTTCGCCGGCTAGCACAAAACAGTTTCAGAACGACGATCCGCAGCTGATAGTCTATGTAAGCTCGCGACTCCTCACTCGTCGGGCGCGTAATCCGTCTTCCCTCATCCCTCATTGCAACCCCGCATCCTTGGACGTCGTCGTCGCGCGTTCAACGCCTGCGATGCTGTCGACAAGGCTCCCACCGCTGATGATCCCCGTCGTGGCGATAAGGAACTTCCGGCCTGGACACCAACGTCAGAAGAACAGGAAAGAGGCATATGCGGAATGCGCGCACCCCGGCTCTGCTTGCCAACCCATCGCAGCGCGGCAATCTCAGTATACGTACACCCGCCCAAGAAGAATACGACCGTAGTCGACGACTGTTCCCTCGGCATAACTGCAGACGACTCTTATTAGACGCGCAGGGGCTGAGGACTGAAGACTACTCACTCAACGAAGGCGCAGCGGGACCAGTGTCCGGCTTCTGCACGATGTCGACCGTCTCCCCCGGGATACTCGCCATGACGTCCTCGAAGCCCTTCCAGCCCACGATAGGATGTGCCTGCACCTTTCCCGCCGCCGAGCCCTTGCCCTTCCGGCCGTCCGTGCCGTCCCCTGGCTTTTTCTCCTTCTCTGTGGCGGGGTTGCTGAGCACGCCGCCCTTCTGCGCAACGCATTGCACGAGCCTCACGCTAATGGGCGCGTATCCTGAGTACACGTAGCTGATGTCATTCTCGAGGTCGTCAACACCGTCTGGGTCTTCTATCAGGAGGCGGAGCGACTTCCGAAGGGCCGCGTAGGGGTATTTTGAAGCTGCGACAGACGGCGGCGCAGAAGGAGGGAGTGGATTTGGGAGCAGAATTGAGAGTGGTGGTGCCGAGAGGGACAGGAGCATTGGCATGAAGTTGTAGCCGTAAGCCTGCCACATTTGTGAGTACAGGCTACGGGAGAGAACACATGATATTTTGCTGTACCTGCAAGATCTCCCGCTTGATGTTCTCCAAGTTCTTAGCTTTGATGCCTCCTGCGATGATGCTTGCAAGGCAGAGCAGCCGCACGACGACCTGCATGTCGGCACCCTGCGCGATCATCTCCTCGATGGCAGCGACTTGCGCCGACATGTCGTACAATGCCAGGAGATCTGGTACATATAATGACCATAAGTTGTGGACAGCAAGAGCTGGGCTGTTGGCTTACTTTGCTGAATCTCGAGGGACTTGTTGAACTGGTCTGTCCGTGTGAGAGGAACTAGCATTTCCGACAGACCGGTATCTAGAACATTGGATCAACAAATCATCCGCATGAGTATATGCGTGCTGCTCACGCAGCCTCAGGGACTGGTGATCCGATTGCAATCCTCCCAGTCTGCTAACAAAGTCTCGCAACTGTGCTGGGGTTTTTGCTTGATGCCTGAGCTAACGCCGGCGTGAACGAAGGTCGCGCTGAAAGCGCGATCGACCAACCTTGTAGTCTTCGTCAAGCCGGCGTGCAACCTGATTGAGCTTCCTACCCACAGCAGAGAAGTTAAGATCACGCAGTTCGTACAAAAGAGGGTCTGTTGCAGTCGTAAGGTGGTGCTTCTTCCGCTTCTCTTTTGTGAGGGTTTGTGTGGATGGTACCGGAGCGGAAGGTGCGCTGCTAGACGCTGCGGCCTGATTAGTAGCAGATGGCGGGGTTACGAGAGAGGCGGGTAGTTCGACATGAGCTTGTCTCGGATGTCAGAAAATGTGTACAGCTGACAGAAGTCTGGGACGCTCACAATTTTTGATACCAACTAGCTCGTCAATGAGACCTTCATAGGTAAGTTGTGTCAAGAGTGGTGTAATCATATCAGTCCCCCGGTCTATGACAATCAGAGAGTCCATCCGCTCTGAATGTGCACCGAGCAGGGTAGATGAGGGATCCGCAGAGCCTTGAGATGCGTAACGAGTCAATAAATTGGCTAAGCGCTGTGTCGTTCGTTACGAATGGCCTTCAATTGAAAAAAAGAACAACTAACGGCCGCATAGTCTCCCTTTCCTACTACCCGAGGGAACAGACCATACTGCTTCTGAAGTGTAATCAAGGCCTGCATGGAATTGTAGAGCACGGTCTCGTCCTCGTCCTATCGACACCATAAGCAAGTCGAATACACACGCAATACGCACACTCACAACCCACAGCTCTTTGAAGGCATTGTCATGCTCCAGAGAGATGATATCTTCTGCGAGGGGAATAAACTGCAGGTTGTAGGAAGAGATAGTGATGTCTCCAAGAACACCTTCCTCCTCCAGGATTCTGGTTACAAGAGTAGATGTCCGAGGGACAAGCAACAGAGTGTACGTATGTTTCTGTGCTTCGCGTCCATGTCGTTTGAGCTGGTCTGAGCGCAGTCGAGTTTAGAAGAGCGAATGGATAGTATAAAAGGGGCAGCTCACCAGCTATGATCTTGACCCACTTCACCAGCGGCCGACAAAGATATACGATGTTGGTGCTTGTGGCGGATAGAGGCCCGGGTTCAAGCCAGAACATCTTGTCAACGCCATGGTGCTGCGCGGCATCTTCGGCGACATGAAGACAACTCGAGGAGAATCGACTAACCTTGAGCAGCGCAACTTCCGTGATAAGACCAAGAGGGCCAGCAAGCGAGGGGTCGAGCACGAGTGTCTTGGCACCATTGACCTAGGACAATTCAGAGCAGGCAGAGGCTGGTCAGACATAAAGCATACTGCATTCAGCGCGTCGACGAGACCATTCTTGGCAAGATCCCTCAGGATTGAGATGTCGAGGAGATCTTCACCTTCCAGGCTCTGTTTTGTTGGGTCCTCCGAGGTCGAGGTAGAAGCAGGAGTAGCCATGCGCGCTAACGCTCGACGCGTCTGGCGCGTCTGTTCTGGATCACGCTTTCTGGGATACTTCTGCGCACACTAGTGATGACTTAGTACGCTATGGACTCTCACTGGACTCTCACTGAATATTGTTCTAGGGTATGCAGATAATACATGGGTGTCAGTAAAGTCAAAGAAAGCATGTCTATCTAATCCAAGTTAAATGCTCCTCAGAGGAGGGGGTTGCTCATACTCATATTGAGTTCCGCCGTGCACTTCGTCCCCTCGTCTTCCCCGAGGCAGGCGCACCACCATCCCCAATGAACGCCGACGGCAGCCGACCTTCTTCATCCCATTTCTCCAAGAAGTCCATCGCAGCCTGATAGCCCTTCTTGTGGATCTCCTCAAACTTGCCGAACTGCAAGGTACCGAACTTGTGGAAATTGAGGTCAGGATCGCAATCAGCGCACTTGAAACAACCTCTTACCTCCTGGACGGGCATCTGCATGTAGAGACATCCCCGGGCAACCTTCGCTTCCTCCAGAGTCTTCACGCTCGATACGCTGTTGCGGATCAACACTTTTTCGAGAAATGAATTGTTAAGCCAAACTCACTAGGCAAGACGACTCTGGATCTCAGTAATAGCAGGGATACTTCGAGCACTCGAGAATGGATTCCAGCGGTTTATAAGCAGCCACCAGCCGGACACCGAGTCACCGAAGTTACGGGGTGAGTTGTCGTCAATCTTTTGAACGAAACAATTGGGTCAGCGGATCCCCATGCTTGAGCAAGCCACGTACAGAGCCGACATCGGAGGCGATGACCGCACTGGCACCCATCCCCATCATCGTAGATACCTTCAAGACGGTCAGCACGTGTTAACCCCACACAGACAGGGCACACACAGGCAAGTTATCGACTAGAGAACCAGCTATCGTCAGAATATCCAACGAACGAATGCGATAGACTCACTATAGCCGCCATCCACGAGCATATTGCCATTGTCACATAGTGGCGGGAGCAAGCCCACCAGTGTCATGGATGCGCCTGCAGTCCCAAGTCTGAGATACTGCTCTGAAACCCTGAATGGACTGCTGCTCACGGATAAACCTCCAGGCATAACCAGTCTCATGTATCTCCATCTGAGACGTGATAATGTTGGTTGAGTTGCAGAAATATGGGAGCCACATGTCCTCAATGTGAAGATCGTAGAACGCCTGATAAAAATGGTAAGGAGAGCCATCACTCATAAGACAGCATATCGACCTTATATATAGAGCGGTTGAACTCATGCCCCTGTTTTTGTTCTCAATCAGTGCTTCTCTTCTGCAAAAGTTCTCACCCACCGTGGTGTAAGCGACCAACGGGTAGGTGACATCCGACAGCAATCTCCAGATGTTCCCCATCCTCCCGCTGAACTGCTTGACCCGTCCGGCGCTAGAAATAACATCACCCTCTCGTGCATAGAGACCACCAACGAGTGCCCCAATGCTAGTGCCTGTGCGACAGACGGTCAGGTAGAACCATGACACCAATGATATATGCCCACCACCAATCTGGTCGATCGGAATCCCGTACTCTTCCAGAGCGCGCAGAACACCCTGGCAGTATGTCAGTGGTACGGAAGGACTTTATGTATTTGACGATCTCACCAGATGGGATATACCACGAGCTCCGCCACCTCCGAGCACGACGCCAATGGATTTGCCACATATGCGCCTCGCGAGGCGCGCGAAGTCGTTCGTATGCGGTGCGCGTTGAGGCCGCGGATCGGAAGACGCGCCTCGATATTTCTGGATCTCGCTCTGCACCTTGTCTTTCAGGTTCTTGAGTGCGGTCACTGCAGCTGGGTCCTGCGGTTGCGTAGCCAATCGAGATATTGGTGCAATAATGCCCTGGACAAGAAGTTAGACTTGTGACGGAGACGTTAGGATAGATCTGAAAGGCACCGGGAGTTCAACATGGATATGCTGATGCACCCAAGGCCGGATCTGCCAACGCAAGATTATTAGAAGCCGTAAGCATAGGTCTGATACTACTCACCTTCAGCCATTCGCGTGTTGAACCTGGCACAACGGAACGGTCGGGGTGAAGCAAAACGAGCTCCTTCCTGGCAGTTGTCTTCATGGTAAGCAACAAGCGCTCATATTCCCCAACGCTCGGATCGTCACCCATACCCACGACCATAACACAATCGGCCTACAACGGATATGAGAACATTCTGAATGAAATTTGAGTTGTGCTACCTGTCGTATGCATGTTTGTGTCCAGGAACTGTTGACGGCCGAGTCCGCGACATAGAGCACAATCCGGTACTTCTGCTCTTGCTCTGCAAGCCAGCCGGCAGCCTTGAGTTTCCCCATTCTCGTGAAAGCGTGGCGTCCGAGGTGGTCCGACACGGACGCTTGGTTAAGGTAAGATGTCGGTGCGCCGATACTCTCAAGAGCGGCGTGGAGCTTGCGAGCAAATGCATCCACAGGGATATTACGCGATACCGGTAAGATAGCGACTGTCTTCAGGTTGATGTTGCTCCGAGAGAGCTCAGAGGGTAGTGTCCTTAAAGAAGAATCCACTTCCACTCTGACTCTCGAGGCGATCATCCGCAGTAGTCTTGACATGGGGACGATGAGAAACCCCCAAATAGACAGGGCTGAACATGAGCTCACTCTGCAGTTGTTCGAGGATTCCTTCCAGGCAAGCCATTAGTAATCTCACGAAGAGTTTGAGCGTCGACGAGTACCTTGACGATATAGCGTTGAACAACGTCCTTGGCATTCTGATGAGTTCTGTGTCACGGATGGCATGCACTGTGTTCCTGCGGGGCGAGCTAGTGATAACATCAAGCTCGCCAACCGTGTCTCCTTGTCCATACTCGGCGATGATGCTGATCCCGCCGTCTTCCTTGTCCATTATAGCGCGAAGACGACCGTTGATTACAATATAAAAGCTGTCGCTAACATCGTCTGGGCGCCACAGGACTTGACCCGCAGTTACTTGCATCCAATCTAGAGAACCATCGATGTGCAGGACTGTGCGACAACCGACCCGTCAGATGGCAGAGATCCTCAGGCCGTGTTGGGACGACGCACCGAGCGGGGACAGCAGCGAAATTAGACGTTTGGCGAGCGTTAGCAACACAATGGGACGTTTCTCCAACAGACGTTCCAATGCATGCGAAGGCAAGAAGCCCACATACGTGTCTGTCTTTGCGACGATATCTACATATGAAGCAGTCTGGCATAGAGACGCTGAGACGGGTCATTGCGCAAGTCAGATCGAAGAAAATAGAGACGCACACAAGTATCCGGCTATGCCACCCGGCCTGACAGTAAAGAGCGGCTTGGGTTTGGGCTCATTCTTAGTGCGTGCACCCGTTCGGCCTTGGCCTGTAGCGAGAGAGGGGATGCTGCTACTGAAACTGGGAGATCGGCTCCGTCGCTTTGTCCCGAATCCTGTGTCTGGTCGTGACTGTCGATGATCGGTATCCGGGGGATTGGGTTTCGGCTTTGTTTCCGGGTGGTCTGCACCGTTCTCCGACGGCAACAGAATGTCAAGGAAACCCTCAATGACGTAGAACAGACCTGTGGATATGGTTAATTAATAGAACATGTTCATGAGATGAACCAGCCTACCGGTGTTCCGTTCGCCAGCTTTGGCAAGCACGGAGCCAGCAGAGAAGAACAAGATCTCCACTTCATTATCGAGGCCACTCATGTACCCGTCGGTCATGATCGAAGACGAACCGCCCGTCATGCTCGAGGACGCATCGTCGCCCATATCCAATAACGACAACGAGCCAAACGACGACTTAAAGAGCCCGCTACTCGAGCGACCACTGTCACTAGGCGGAAACGCAGGCGAGGCTTCTACTGATTCATTACCGCTGATAGGGGGCTGTATAAGTCCAATAGACTTTGCGATGCAGGACATCACTTCATCGCGCAGATCGAAGTCATCACTGGACGAGAGTCGTTTGGCACCATGTAAGTCTTGCATAGTTGTTGGTGGAGTGTTTCGTCGAGACGAATGATTTGAGTGTCCGAAAGGCCTGTACGATTCGCTGGCACGTCCTGTGGTGGTGAAAAGATCTCCAGCTTGAACATTTTGACGAGAACTGTGCCTGAAGGGAGTCGCTGAGGGCGATGCAATGGAGTAGGGCTTTCTGAAATCTTTTTCTTGGACCCTTCAGGTATGACGGAGGCTTCAGAAGAATTCCGGGAAGACGAGTAACTGAAGTAGTCGTCATCAGTATCGGAATCGCTAGCAATCGAACGTCATCGAAACGTTGTCGGAGGTGTCGCAAACCATTCTCATAGAAAGACTGTGGCAAGGGATGACATGCAATGTCGTTTATGGCCTTTTCTGTGCGAAGGACCTCGGCTGTCAAACCAAGATAATTATGAGCGGCATTGAATGTCACGCGGGAAAAGCGGGTCATTATGACTACATCAAAATGTGTTCAATTTCGGTTCACTACTAGAAAGTCAAGGAACATCACCTTGGACTATATGAGCAGTAGCCTTCGGGAATTTCTTCGTCAACCTGCGGAAGGCTTCAGCAGGGATCACAGCTAAGGTACTATCCTCCGCAGCGCGGGCAACAACGCCATAGTGGTTTTCCGACACTGTCGGTGCAGACGGCGCCGAGCGAACCCTGGAAGTCTGACGACTCGATGACGACGCGGTAGGGAACCTCTGGTGATCTGAGGAACGCCCGGGAGAGGCTATATCTATAGGATGCACAGTAGACCCAGAGGAAGAAACCGAATGAGCACGACCGCGAGGAGGGGCTGTCTCCAAATCGAGCTGTGAAACATCGGAATTCGAACGCGCCGGTCGGGTTCGTAGTGGTGGCTGCACAGGTGAGGGACGGCTAATGGGTTCCTCAGCTTCGTCTTCCCTATCCCCGTCTTGCCAGCTCATTTTCACGTTCTCCGTGAACAGGCTGAGAATCGTGAAAAGACTGGAGAGCATTCCCCCAGAGCCGACCTGATTGAGAAGCTGGTACCCGTTCATGTCTTCCTCGTCCCAAGCACCCCTTCGGTTTTTGTGAGACGGTTGGTCAGTCGGTGCAAAGAGTTGCACAGTGCCGTCAATGACGCAGTAAAAACTTTTGTCTTGGTCGAGGGACAGACTATCGCCAGCAATCAGTCTCCTAGTCTGCAGATGCCTTGCAAGTTCGTGGAAGACCTATCAAACCTGTCTCTTGTCAGACTCTTCAGCACGGAGATGCAGACATACTGGTTTCTCGAGAAAGCCAAACACCCTGACTGCTTGCAGGAATTCGTCCAGGTAGTTGTGGAATGCAGGTAGCTGCTCCGGCGTATTGACATCCGGATGGAGTTCTTGCGCATCCGCCTTGAGCAGAGGAGGTTCCTTAAGCCGTGTATATGTGTTGAGGTACCGGAATCGTATCCAGTAGTTCAAAGCAACGCAAGATAACGTGAATATGATAGCAAAGGACCAGAAGTTGAGCTGAGCAGATCGAATTTCGTGAGAACGCATACGCTGCACGAGTATAGACCGACCATACCGTCAAGGTCATAGAATACGACAGGATCGAATAGATCAACTTCGGGATAGTGATTGTCGCAAAAGCAATGAGAGCCTTGACCCACGAGAGCAGCCATACTGAACACCCTCTCAATGAAATATCCTGGCAGATCTCGTGGACGGAACGCACATATGACCCAGAAGAAGGCCGACAGCAACAGGATGAGCGGATGTTGGGCGACATCCGTCGAGCCCTCAGGTTCCATGGCGGACACTGATCAGCGTAGAGGAAGAGGAGGATGGCCAGCAGCAGACGAGAGAGAACCCAGATGTAGCAGTAGCATCTCCGTTCTGCACCAGCGCGCAATTGAACGTGCACAACTAGGCGCCCACTGCAGCAGTCGCGTCCACGCACGTGAAGATCAGGATCTTGTTCTCGGCGGCTCGGGGTATATTCAGCGAGGTACCCTCGCAACAACTATCGAAACAGTCCGTTTGTCTACTATGTGCAGAACCAGCGAACAGACACTGCTGGTCGAACACATTAAATACACATAATCTCAGCATCCCAGTACATCTCATTGCCCGAACAGACGGAAGAGCAGGTAGAGCGTAGAGCCCAAGAAACGAACTGCAGAGATGCCGGCACTAAAGGGGATGCTCGGTCAACAGAGCACAGGATGAGACGGTAGATGGAAGTACGCACAGGCAGTAGAAGAGAAAGCTGAGGTACGGATTGAAAGTCGAACCGGTCTCGCTTGTGAAGTGTTGTTCCACCCAGTTGGTGAAAAGATTAGATGTAAATACAAGGATCATAACCCTGTATTGTGTATATCAGCACTTCACCCCGAGCGTAGCTGGAAGAGGACGCACATGTTGGTTCCGACCCACACCAGCACGACGTTGGTCCTACTGTTGCGATCATGGTCAGCCTGTTTGGTGGCGGCATCTCGGTGCTCTTTCTCCTCTGGGGGTTTGACAGACAGCGCGCCAGCAGCGGCACTCCACAGCTGGTCGACGTCTTCACGGGCAGTAGGAAGCTCCACTTCCATCATTTCCTGACCGTTATCGCCCTTCACTTTCTTAGCACCACCGAGGTCCTTGGCGGCACCGTTATCTCCCTTGGTACCCCTACAAGTAAGTAGTCAGTTTCAAGAACAAAATCTGATCAAACGAGAGAACGCGCACCATGTGACGTCGTGCAAGTTACACATAGCGTACATCACTGCAAAATCATCAGTGATCAAGAAAATACGGGGCATCCTTACGACTTACTGAGAATGTTGACATCTGCAACAAGAGCTGTCAGGAACATGCACGAGTTACGTAGAAAATATACGCACAACTTGGGAGGAGGAACATGTACTGGACGAACGAAGTGAACATGTGCCATGGCTCCAGGTGAATGAAGGACGCGAAGAAATACAGCCCATAGGTAGCAGCGAGGGAGATCACAATGTCGCGGAATGTCGCATTTGTCGCGACCAAACTAGGACGCTCAACATCAGTCATCGCACACCTGAGTCTGTCAATACGGACTCACTGAGGGAAATCTTCCCAGCCAGAGATAGTCTTCGGAACGGCCAAGTACACTGTGTACGCGGCGCACCACAGGGTGATGATGTTACAGAACCCGAATAGCACCATGCACACCGCGTATATCCATTTCGAGCCCTGCACATCTATCGATGAGCAACAATTACGCCCAAATACTTAACCAGACTACACACCTGCGGTCGGTTTCCAAGCGAACAGACGATGATTACGAACAAAAGGGCAATATACAGCTGAAGTGTGGGCATTTAGTAATGCACCGGTAAGAGTAAGGCAGAATCGAACCTTCAAGAACACTTGGAAGATGTCTTGTCCAGCGGTGTCGCTGAGGAAGCCAAAGGCATCTGTCGTACTTGAGGTAGCGGAACCAACCAACTAAATGCCAGAACCCCACGTTCCAGATTCGGATCATATACAGTAGTAATGAACTCACGAAATAGAACGCAAGATAGAAATTCGCCAGTGATGTCCAGGTGAAGACCAGCTGGATTGCGTTGTAAATGAACTCCAGCTATAGCAACACGATGAGGATACTTCGCGCATTATTAAATATCGGGGCGCACTTGGAGAAAGATCTTCCGGAAGAAGTTCTGGCCAGATGACCAAATTCTCCACCAGAAGACAGTTGCGTGGATCGAAGCGAAGAGAGAGCCGTTCAGCCAGCGCCGGCGCTGCGAGATGAATTCAGGGACCTAGAGCCAACAAGTTCAATAGATGTCGGCAAGTACGATATCCTGTTGCTCACGGAAGTAGGTACGTCAGTGGATGCCTTTGCACTCTTGACGTATCGAAGTCTGTGTCAAATGTGAGACTTCAGTAAACTGCGGCATTAAAATACGCACATCCAACCCTCCCGTTTCTTGGTGACAATTTCGAAGCAGAGAATACGATCTTCCGCAAGATACATGTTACGCTCTACACGAGGGGTCAAATTATGTCCACTCAATAGCATATGCGACACGCACCGAACAATCCAGCTTTGCTGGACCCGCCATGCATAGTCTCACCCCTGAAGTATGACGCCAATGGTCCCTTTCCGTCCGGTCCGTTTTGAAGCGCCTTGTACCTGTATGCACTGAACGCGCCGGGAAGCACACTGATGTAGCCGAAGACACTCTATACAATGATGTAGGCGTCCCGAACTTGCGTTAAGAATTTAAGAGTTCCACATACCTCCAAAGGCTTATCCAGGATATTCGACATCTTGTACTGTGGATTCATCGAAAAGTTAGGACGTCACACATGATTATTGCGTAAGGCACGAACCTCGAAGTTCTGCGAAGCCGCCAGAGGACTCGTCAAAAGCAGAGAACAACCCCTGCCTGTGTCGACACAAATTCTAGCATATGGTTATGAGTGCCATAACATGCCATTACTCAAGATTCACTCACTCTCCGCAAGCGCCACCAACGTTTTTGTGCTTGTCGAAACCTGGGTGACTGTAAATAAGCGACGGGTCCAATATAGTCGGTACTCACATTTCCACAGCTCGTAGATGGATGTGCCAGTGGGTTTTGTGCCTACATCTAGTAGCACGCACACTGTTGTCCTAGATAGTCAGCCTATCGTCCAGGTTAATCACTTGACAAATACTCACCGTTCGGTTGAATGAGCGGTCCGAAGGCATTGAAGAACCAGCGGTGACTTGGGGATATGATACTAAGTAGCAATTCCAAACCTCGCAACACAAAATTGTCTACCTGTTCAACTTCTTCTTGTTCTGCTCCTTCAGACAAAAGATGACTTGGACGGGGCATGGGCCCTTGGAAACCTCTCCTTTCTCGTTGACCACGACGTTCGTCGTGTACCTGTGATCACGTGATTAGGCACTTGCTCAAGGACGTGCACAAATCTCCGACGAACTCATAGATGTGTGCGGTCACGTCCTTGCCCCCGACAGAATCTTTCGCGATACCCTCCTGGTAGCAGCCCATCTATACGACCGAAATAAGCTGGAGTCGACCAGATTGCGAAGGCGACAACTCACGAGAGTTAAGACTTGGAGCGTGCGCTTGTTGACTTTGGTCCGTCCGTCGGACACTACGCAAACAACAACTTTCTGCCAACCGTTCGGACCCCACGTCTTTGAACGCGTACGGCCACAGAGATGAGCTACATTCTTCAGAACTCTGATGGCGGGGTTAAAATATGCGCAACATTGGAGGGCGCGAGCACTTACGCGTTCATGGTCTTGACGAACAGAACTTCGTCCTCGTTGTACATCGTCATTACGATGAATAACTCGGTGTGCCGCTTGTAGAGATACGGCCGCAGCGAGTAATGAGACCGCATGAAGTCGTCGGGATCACAGGTAGCTGCCGTATAGCGCAACTTGGTCATTTCCTCATCGACCATCCCCTTGGGAACGATGTGCGAGGGAACTTGCATGTCGAGGACGAGGTTCCCCTGCTGCAACTCAATCTTGCGGACCACACGCTGTTTCAGAAGCCTATCGCGAGCAGAATTCCAGGCGCCGTAGCTGGGGCGCTGCTGCATGGGCGGGTAGTTCTGTTGGTACGGCATGGTCGGCATCGGGGGAGCGTTATGCAGGGTAACCTGGCTCATCGCATAGGTAGGATTGGGGTTGAGGTGAGTTTGTGAGCCACCATAGTTGCTCATGAGCGACTTTGTGGATTTCGAGTCCCAGTTGGACTGGTCGTAGTCCTCGGGATGGTAGTTGTCGTGTTGGTAGCCCGGATTTGGAGAAACGTACTGATTCTGGGGAACGGGAGGGAAATCCGGTGCGATACCGGCGGTGTGCTGGGGAGGATAGTTTGGATATATGCCTCCAGGTTGCGTGCCATAGGGATCGTGTTGCGCCTGCTGTTGATAAGCCATTCCGGACGCAGTTGATGTTCACGGTACCCAAAGGAATGAAGACGGTTCTGAAAGAGCGCTGGCCCGAAAAGAGTGATCTGAAACAGCGTAAGTCCAACCGTACGACCGGGAAAAGAGTGTGTGTTGTCCAGCACTGAGCACTCGCGACGGCGAAGGAGGTGAGAGGTGAGAAGGCGATGCTGCTTCGCTACCGACTCGCATACCACCATCACCATATATGGCAGTTACATCAAAGTCCGGCATGCTCATGCACGTGTCGAACCATGTTCAAATCTTTCTGAGAAGCGAATGCAGAGAATTCGGATTCATTCACCTCCGATGCATAAGTACAAGAATGTGCTACACAGCTAGGTGCGGCCGCTGTGGCGGTTAGTTATCCAACTTGAGAACGGAGATCGGCAGACAGACAAGCTGCTGGGAGGATTCCATTATTATCCGATGGAACGTTGCCTATGCAGACTGTTTAGGGTAAGATATGCAGGGAATGGGTGCGTTCGCTGTGTGATCAGATGTCGTTGGTGGTGCCACAGAATCCCGCATGTTCCGAGAGCGAAGCCAGGGACACAGCGAGGGCCAGTGTCAGTCACCGGGGAGAAGATGGCTCCAATGGTGATAATTTGCGTGCGAGTAACCATACAATAGACGCTATGAGGCTAGAAGAGACACCACTGGCCAGAATGCCGCGCACAGAATGAATGTAACGGCATCCTCTTCGATGTAGCCTTCGCAGGATATACGACGGAACCCTCCCCTTGTTCCGCAAGACAAGAAGTGAGGAACACGGCTGTCACTAGCGGAATGAATGAAGGAGAATGTCACCAGTAAAGATCGGGCGTTAGGGTCAGCCGCTGCCATCGATAGACGTGCCACAGTGACTAAACCGGCTGTGTTTCCCACGCTCCCCAGTCCGCCACATTGCCTCCATCCAGCTGTCCTCTGTTCTTCCTTCTCCCCCTTGTCCTCCCCTCCAACTCCCCATAAATACTTCAGTTCTCGTTTTCTCCTGGCCCACCCCCGTTTCTCTTACTGTCCACGGTGAGTCTCAATTTATTTTCATTTTTCTTGCGGACTTCTATCAGGCATCGGATGATATCTGAGGGCTGCCTCGAGGACGCCTCACCACCGCCGACCACTGCACGACGGGTGGCACTGGACGTAAAGATTGTCCGGTGATGCCGAGGTTGGTGCGCCTTAGCATACCAACAGCTTATATACGTAGGCTGCGGTATGCTGTGCCGTCATTCCCAGACTGGACAGGCCCTCCGAGGTTTACGACCGCCACATTAATTACCACTTACTCTGCGCCACGTCTCCCTGCCTCTTACTCTTATATACGGTTACCGTTTTGCCCCTAGACCCAACTTGCTTAACCCACTCCCAACCTCACTAGACTTCAACTTCTCATATTTCACGATGGCCGATTCCTCATCGCAGAGACTGGACCTCAGGGTTGGTGGAAAGTATAGGCTGGGAAAGAAAATTGGTTCAGGTTCTTTCGGTGAGGCTTTCCAGCAACGTTTCTGGGTGTGGTCGCTTACCATTGCCTCTAGGTGATATCTATCTCGGAATCAACATCATTTCCGGGGAGGAAGTTGCCATCAAACTCGAGTCAGTCAAGGCCAAACACCCTCAGCTCGAGTACGAGTCCAAAGTTTACAAGACTCTTGCTGGTGGTGTTGGCGTTCCCTTCGTTCGTTGGTTCGGAACGGAGTGCGACTACAACGCTATGGTCATCGATCTCCTCGGCCCGTCACTCGAGGATCTGTTCAACTTCTGTACTCGCAAGTTCAGTCTGAAGACTGTACTCCTCCTTGCTGACCAATTGGTAAGATTCCAGTTTGTTAATTATCATTGATGTACTGAGGCTCCGTAATTGCTCAGATATCGCGCATTGAATACATCCATTCCCGTAACTTCATCCATCGCGACATCAAGCCCGACAACTTCTTGATGGGCATCGGAAAGCGCGGCAACCAAGTCAATGTCATTGATTTTGGACTTGCGAAGAAGTACCGGGACCCGAAGACTCATCTTCACATCCCGTACAGGGAGAACAAGAACCTGACGGGAACCGCTCGTTACACGTCGATCAACACTCACCTGGGTGTTGAGCAGGCCCGTCGCGACGATCTAGAGTCCCTGGCTTACGTCCTCATGTACTTCCTCCGCGGTTCCCTTCCCTGGCAGGGCCTGAAGGCCGCCACGAAGAAGCAGAAGTACGATCGCATCATGGAGAAGAAGATGACCACTCCTACCGATTTGCTCTGTCGCGGTTTCCCCAACGAGTTTGGCATCTTCCTCAACTATACTCGCGCGCTTCGCTTCGATGACAAACCAGACTACTCTTACCTCCGCAAGTTGTTCCGTGACCTCTTCGTTCGCGAGGGCTATCAGTACGACTACGTGTTCGACTGGAGCATCCAGAGGAACAACCAGGACGAGGGCAGTGCCAGCACGAGCGCCAAGGCTGCTGGCAGGAGGAAGGTTGTCCAGGAGGACGAGGAGCCACGTGTCAGCGACAGAATGTGAGTCATCTGTGTTCTGTTTCATTTGACCGACTGACATCCGATCCACAGGCTTCGCTCTCACACTCGTCAGCAGCAGCAGGCCGCTGGCGCTCCTGGTGCCGTTGGCCAGCAGCGTGTTGCTCGTGGACGTGAAGGCGACCTCTGGTAAATGACTCTGTAGAGGGAGGGTCACGTTTTCCGAGCACGTCCGGGTCCGGCCGAGCATGGGGGCGGAGGGCAGTTGCATGAGGAGTTCGCTCGGTTCTGGTTTGCTGGCCTGTCGCATGTGGAAAGCGCAGGTCGTCGGTTTATCTTATTGGTCATGGGGGGCGCGTGTCGGGGAGACGAAGAGATGTGGCGCAGGTCGACGCAGTCCGCGGTAGGAGCAGGTCCGGGCCATCGAGTACAGCATACGTCCCCGGCATCCACTCCTTCGCTCCAGGCCCTGGACGTCAACCACCGACTTCGCTCATTCATTCCACACTCAATCCCACCCGATGATGGTCAAGTGGTCCCCGCGCACGCTGTCTGCAGTAGTTCCCCACAATGCCTACAAGGATCCCGCCCGCCGGCCCTACACCATTGATCCCTTTCTGTTCCCGCACGGACGCTATTTTCTTTCAGGTCTTTCTTGCATCAGCTCCCTTCGGGAGTCAGATGTTATGGGCCGCCTATTTCCCTATCGCCGTTGTATGTTTATCCCCTTGCGCCGTATTGTTGTGATGAACGGTCTTTACCACTACACCATCACTCCCACTTGCAACTCCCAGCCATTTCTTTCATGTCTACTACCCATCCCACCACATATTCCTTTTCTCGTGGTTTCTCTCCTTGAATGATGGATGCTTGATATTGTTGTCCTCTTATCCTCCACCTCCTTGGAATTCGATGCCTCACCGATCGGGTTCTGGTGAGGGCGAGTTGGGTGGGAGAGGGCGCTGCGTCTCGTCTCGTCGTCCGCGGTCAGGGCTGCGCTTGGAGAGGAGGGGGTTGAAGAGTTGTGCACTTGCCAATCGGAGTCGGTTCACCTGCCGTTTGTCAGACTCTTCCCTTCTCCACCATCGTTTCGCGCGGACAGTGACCTCGTTGATCAGGCGCGTTATCCACATTCTGACTCCCATCGTACTGTCTCCAGTATCGCACGTATTCACGTCCTCGTTGTCGGTTATAGTACACATAATTCATGCGGTTGAGCTGTGTTCAATGCATTTTGGTGTTCTGCAAAAAAAGCTGAATTCGGCATATGTTCTCTAGTGGTGTACGCACTGGTCAGATCTACCGACGATCGTCTTAACAAGGGAATATATCGGTGCGTCGTACACCTCATAGCCCAACTGATAGCGAAATTCTCAGCTGTAAAAGCGCTTGAAGACCTGTACTAGTCGCTTTGCGAATGCTCGCGAACTCATGTACCGAAAGAGACTCCGAGCAGCAGCTGATCTCGGATATCATCTATTCTCTCTTGGACTTGGAACCAAAGCAATCACTATGGACGGCATGCCCATTTGGCATACCACTAGCCTTGCTGGTATGTCTGTCAATTTGAGCTCATGGATGTCAGGGCGGGATGCCGTTGGTCATTACGAAGCATATGTACTTGCTCACAGTGACCCGTGTCGGACTCTTATGTCTCTATGGGTGCGATCACACCGGTTGCAATATGCAACTCTTGGTGATATGTCATGTTGGTGAGTGGTCAATCTGCCGCCTCTCCCACGTCGCGGATCATATACCAAGACTCGTGGCGAGCGCAGATCAGCATTCGCGCGGCTCGAAAGGTTCGTGGCCCCACGACGCCGTTGTTGTCGTGGAGGTCGATGCTGTCACGGACGAACGTTCGAAGAAGGGCGGTACTCTAGCGCCTTCCGAGAAGGATTCGGTGGCGCCGTCTTTCGTGTTCTTTTGAGACTGACGATCTAGACGATCCCAAGAATTGGCCGAGAGGACAATGATAGACCCTGGCGAGATTGGGTGACATCCTAGTCATCAACAGGCAAGTTATATTTCTGGGCCATGTTTGCGTCCTGTCGATACTCGCGTCTATAGGACTTTTGCGAGCATCGCCCTCGGAATCGCTCCAGGCCTTAAGGAAGCCGTCAGAATGAATCAAGAAGTCGTAGTTGTCGTCATGATCGCCTTTGTCGCAGGGTACATGGCGGGACCATTGGATGGGATCTTTTATCTGAGCATGTCGGTCAACGGCTCGTTCCTCTTCCGCACGGGTTTCCAGGTGAGATGCACACCGTCGAGGAATGCAACCTTCCCGATCATATTCCTGTTCCTCGGTGGCACATTCTCAACTGAGGCTCTGACGAACCCGGGGTGAGTACGTTTTACGATTTATCTAAGTGGTGATGTTATAAATTTTACCATTGTCTTCCAGTGGAATGATATCGGATGTGTGGGATGTAGGAACCGGAGGTTGAAGCTATGGAACGATTCATTCTAACGCCCTTCGCTGTGACATCTCTTAGCGTGCTCTGCGGGTATATGGATGTTGTGTCTGTCTCCTGGAGATGGTCGTTCTGGCTACAAATGACCGTCGCCGTTACTTCTGTTCTTCTCAATTTCGTAATGCTCCCGAAGACATACGTGTGAGCATATGTTCCAGTATACCGTCCATCAGCTGATAACACAGGCCATTAAACCCGCCTTTTGAAAAGGTAAGCTGAGCGGAAGCGCGAAGTCTTTATGGTTGCAGTAACCTTCTTTTGGAAGCGTGCCCTGACATCTTCATTAGAGTCATGGTTTCAATGCTGTGGTTTAATACGGTGAGATACATCTTTCTATCCTTGTCGGCAGGATTATTTGAGGTGCTTACGTACCAACAGACTTTCGACCCTCGCTATGAAGGAATCTTGCGCCGATACATCCTGTAGCCTTCTTCTGGTTCGGCTAGACCTTTTTCTGTGAGTCTCGTACTACTTGACACCGATGATGGCTGGGGTACCATGGAGTTGCACTCATGTGCCTTCTCGTTCTATACACGTTGGCGACGCGAACACCTATGTCAATGTCTCCGCCCTCGAGATGATGACCGTGACATGATCTATATTTGGAACTGCCTGCCCTCTTTGCACGACACAGATCTACGGGGCCCTGGACCTGCGTTGGGTGTCGACATTTGTCCGGCGTTGTGCTGTGCCGCTTGCGCCAACCAAAGAAACCGAGGACGGCTGCAGGAGGTATCGTTTGGATCAACGAAAGTCAGCTCTCATTGACGAAACTTCAAGACAGTTCAACCAGCCTTCTTACCGGAGATCATGATTCGTGTATAGTACTTGCATCCTCGTGTACAGATGATTCTGTGTTCGTTGAATGACTTAGATCAAAGCGTGAATAATACACAGGTATCAGATTATCCACTACCGAGACGAAATAACTAAGGAATACTCTGATTGTCCCTGTTCTCCCTGAAAAAGATCGCAGTTGGTCTGCAGCTGGGAGACTTCGAAGACTCAGAATTCAGTTCAGTATGTACGGAGGTCACGTGCTATGAGACATGGACGAAAGCGACCACGTCGCGCGGATGCCCGCACACCTTGTAACTATGTCTATCATCACCAAAAAAGACGAGGAGAGCGGCCTCAGCACCTATTATAACAACAAGACCACTGTAATTCAGGAGGCCCGCGTCTTCAATGACTCTCCCATCAGTCCCCGCAAGTGCAGGGCACTGCTCACTCGGATTGTTTACTTGCTCTATGTGGGCGAAACGTTCGGGACACAGGAAGCCACGACGTTGTTTTTCGGGACAACAAAGCTGTTTCAACACAAGGATGTGAGTCACCTTAATATAACCAAGTGGAGAGGCTCACATTGTAATGTGTCGTGCATAGAGCGCGCTGCGGCAGATGGTGTATTTGACAATCAAGGAGTTGGCCACCACAGCGGAAGATGTCATTATGGTCACGAGTAGTATCATGAAGGATATGCAACCTAACTCAGAGGTAATATATCGGCCGAACGCTATACGTGCGCTGTGCCGCATCATAGATGTACGTTCTCCAGATGGTCCCACTGAGTTTACACGACTTACGAGATGCAAAGCCATCCATGGCACAAGGTGTGGAGCGATTCTTCAAGGCCGCTATTGTCGACAAGAACCCTTCCATCTCGTCTGCTGCACTCGTTTCTGCCTACCATCTCTTCCCCGCCGCGAAGGATGTAGTCAAGCGCTGGGTAAACGAAGCGCAGGAGGCCGTTAACGCGAAGGGCTCATCGACGTTCTTCGGCAGCAACCCTTCGCAGTCATATCTCGGATGGGGCGGTTCGTCCACACCTTCTAACACCGGCTACCAATCGATACCGTCGACAAGTTACATCACCCAGTATCACTCTCTAGGTTTACTCTACTTGATCCGTCAGCAGGACAGAATGGCAGTTACGAAAATGATACAACAGTTGGGCGGCGGCAAGTCGGGTGCCGGCACTACCCTCAAAAATCCTATGGCCCTTTGCATGCTCATACGCTACGCTGCGAAGGTCATGGAGGAGGATCCTAAGTAAGCACGACTCTGCGTGCCTTTGTGCGTACTACTGACACTTGCAATAGTGTGCAGAAACAAATGTTTGACCTTCTCGAGGGTTGGTTACGACACAAGAGCGACATGGTTAACTTGGAAGCCGCGCGGGTTATTTGCGAGATGAAGAATGTCACACCTGCCCAATTGACAAGATCCATAGCAGGTATGCAAGAATTAACGTCTCTTGACTGGGCAGGAGATTGATTTTATGGCCCCAGTGCTCCAGCTCTTTCTTTCGTCGCCGAAGGCCACGTTGAAGTTCGCTGCTACTCGTACTCTTGCATCTCTTGCTCTCATCCATCCTGCGAGTGTTGCTGCGTGCAACCTGGACCTGGAGAACTTGATCTCAGATCAAAACAGAAGTGTAGCCACATACGCCATCACGACCTTGCTCAAGGTCAGTTCCTCTGGGTGCGCGCCTTCCCTGTGCTGCGCTAACGAGCTCTTCAGACCGGGAACGAAGCCTCTGTCGATCGTCTCATGAAACAGATCACGGGCTTCATGAGTGAGATCAGCGACGAGTTCAAGGTCATCATTGTAGACGCCATTCGGTCGCTCTGTCTCAAGTTCCCAGCCAAACACGCCTCCATGCTCTCCTTCCTCTCGGGCGTTCTGCGCGATGAGGGCGGATACGACTTCAAGCGTGCGGTGGTCGAGGCGATCTTCGACATGATCAAGTTCATCGGCGAATGCAAGGAGCAGGCGATGTCGCATCTATGCGAGTTCATTGAGGACTGCGAATTCACGAAGCTTTCCGTGCGGATCCTGCACTTGCTCGGCGCAGAAGGTCCCAAGGCGCCCCAACCAACGAAGTACATCCGCTTCATCTACAATCGCGTCGTGCTGGAAAATGCAACTGTGCGCGCTGCCGCGGTGGCTAGTTTGGCGAAGTTCGGCTTGAACAACTTGGACGTGAAACTAAGCAAGAGCGTTAATGTCTTGCTTACACGGTAGGTCGTACCTGGGAGCTGTTCTCACGGGAGGCTGAACCGCGGGCATAGATGCTTGGACGATGTGGACGACGAAGTTCGCGACCGCGCCGCAATGTATTTGAAGGTGTACGATGAGCCCCCACTTGCCACGACTTACATCAAAGAAGGCATGTCTTTCCCATTCTAGCTATGCATATAAGTAGCTCATGGTGTTTTCAGAGTCCATCTTCTCACTGTCTGCTCTGGAATCGAAGCTCGTCTCCTATATCAGTGATCCGGATGCTACTGAGCAGCCGTTCGATACGTCTTCGGTTCCCAAGATCAGCCGTGCGCAAGCCGCAAAGGAAGTTGCCCGTGAGCATCGTGGTTTTATGTTGATATGCTAATGAAAGCGTGACGCGTGCATACTGCAGGTCCGAACAGCTTGGAAACAATCGGTGTCCCATCGACGTCGAAGCAGCTTCTCCCCCACCTCAGACAGCCGCAGAAACACAGTCGGCTTATGCCCAGCAACTTGCGGACGTGCCCGAGTTCGCGCCGTATGGTCCCATACTCACAAGCAGTGCCAAACCCGCGCAGCTCACGGAAAGCGAGACCGAATACCAAGTCTCGTGCGTCAAGCATATATACAAGGAGCACATCGTATTCCAGGTTAGTAGGTATTGATGTCGTGCTCTCAGTCATCTGAAACCAGGTTTTACCAGTTTAACGTATCCAATACGATACCAGATACTGTGTTGGAGCAAGTATCTGTCGTTATGCAGCCTCAGACCGACTCCGGGTTGACAGAAGACTTCATAATGCCTCTGCCGAGCCTCTCGTCCGCGACCTCCCCTGGCGTCATATATGTCTCCTTCACCCGCGACACGCCAGAAGAGTACGCACTGGGCTCCTTCTCGTGTGTCCTCAAGTTTGTCAGCAAGGAGCTGGATCCTTCTACCGGCGAGCCGGAAGCGGAGGGGTACGAAGACGAGTACCAGCTCGAGGAGACGGAGCTCGCCGCCGGGGACTACCTCGTTCCCAGCTACGTCACGTTCGCCGCAGAGTGGGATCGCATGCGTGGCGGCGCATCCGCCACAGAGACCTTCTCGCTCTCTGCTATGGAGTCGATGAAAGGTACGTTCCTCACACCGTTCACCTGCACGCACGTCTCACGCGGGACTACCAGCTGCGTGCACGTCGATCATCGAGATCCTGAATATGCAGCCGCTGGGCGGGACGGAAGACCCGCAGTCTGCAACCGTGCACACGCTGCAGCTGTCTGGGCTCGTCGGGGGCGGGGCGGGAAGGTGCTGGTGCGGTGTCGGATGACATTCTCGAAGGCGCAGGGCGTAACGCTGGAGCTGGGCGTGCGGCGGAGCAGCAGGAGGCGTGCACCCTGGTAATCTCGGCGATAGGGGGCTGACGGCGTTCCGGTGTAATGTGTGCTACACGCTCCCCGCTGTGCATAGGAATATTCTCGTGGTCGTGGATATCATCATGGGAGCCTGAAGACGGGTTTGTGCTTGTCGCACGAGTGTGGTGGTCCGACCGTCGTCCGAGTGAGAGCTTGCGCCGAGGCCGAAACCCGGCTATTTCGATCACCGCCTGCCAGCGTCGTTGTTCCGCAAGTGCAGTGAACTCTGTCTTGCTCTGTTTTGGACTTATATATGATATATATCTGGGCGGCGGCGGACTGCACAGTCCTACAGCGCCTCCCCTCTGAGAAATCTTGTCGTACGACGGTTGGGGTCGTCCAACGGTCCGCCGCCTAGGCACTGCTTCGCCCGATACTTATGCTGAGCGCTGAGTCGGTCTGCTGCTACTTCCCATAGACCGCAGTGGTAACTGTACGGGGCTACCTTGACGACTTCCAACCTTTCCAAATGTCAGGGCCATCTCTGCCTACCGCTCAGGCGATCCAGGTCGACACACGAGGTGCGGTGATTCTGGAGGAGGAATCGCCCGAGGTATGGCTTGGGGCATTTAGACATATAGACTCGAGGCGTTCTGACGGTGCAGCAGACTCGCGACAGCCGGGGGATCTACCTGCCCAATTACATCGAGCCAGTCTCGCACATCGCAGTCGACGTGAGACATTCCCCGAGCACGCCATCCGACCTGTTGCTGATCATCGCACTCCAGATCGGGGGATCTCTTGCGAAGGTGGTCTACTTCACTCGCTCGCCAGACCCTCCGTCGTCGCCCTCCATAGCCGCCACACGGGGCTCCAGCGCGGCGAGCAATGTCACCACACCCCTATCTTCCTCCCCACCCCCCGACCCGCCCCTCTCGCCATCCCCGCCGCCTCCCGCAAAGCCGCACTCGCGCCTGAACGGCGCACTCACGCCTGCGGTGCTCGACTCGCAGAACGGGCACAGCCGCCCCGCTGACGGCGCGCTGGCCCCGCTCGACCACACCATGCTGCACGAGTCGCTCCTGCGGCGCGTCTCGGTACAGCACTTCCCGGGCGGGCAGCTCAACTTCGCGCGGTTCGAGACGGAGCACATCGACGCGTGCGTCGCGTTCATCCAGGCGCTCATCGCGCGCTCCGCGAAGCTGAACGGCGTGCCGCTCGCGGAGATGCGCCGCGGCGTGCAGGTGATGGCGACGGGCGGCGGCGCGCACAAGTTCCACGAGCTGTTCGGGCGCGCGCTGCAGGTCGCGGTGCGCCGCGAGGACGAGATGGAGTGCCTCATCGCGGGCCTCAAGTTCATCACGCTCATCCCGGACGAGGTGTACTACTTCTCGGACGAGCTCATCCATTCCGTGTCGCACCACCCGCCCGCGGGCGTGTTCGAGCGCCCGAGCCCCGACCCGCCGAAGTATGCGGTCACGTTCGAGGCGCATCCGACGCCGCAGCTGCCGTGCTTGCTGGTGAACATCGGGTCCGGGGTGTCGATCATCAAGGTGGACGAGGACGGGTCGTATGAGCGGGTGAGCGGGACAAGTCTTGGCGGCGGGACGCTCTGGGGGCTGCTCAGCCTGCTGACGCCAGCGACTACGTTTGACGGTGAGCCGGTGCGCGGCCAGGGGGCGCTTCCATTGCTGACTGGACTCGAGAAATCCTGTCCCTGTCGGAAAGGGGCAACAACGAGGAGGTCGACATGCTCGTGGGCGACATCTACGGGCAGGACTACAGCAAGCTGGGGCTGAAGTCAACGATGATCGCGAGCTCGTTCGGGAAGGTGTTCAAGAAGAACGGGACGAAGGGCACGTTCTCGGCGGAGGACATCAGCAAGAGCCTGCTGTACGCCGTCTCGAACAACATTGGGCAGATAGCGTGCGTCGGCACGGCAGGGGATGTGGACCCGTGGCTGACGGGGCGGCGGCTGCAGGTACATGAACGCTGAAAAGTACAACCTGGACCGCATCTATTTCGGCGGATTCTATATTCGAGGTACGTCATCGCGGACGCCACATACGCTGGGCCGCCGTAACGCTGTTCCTGTAGGCCATGCCGCGACTATCAGCACCTTGTCTTATGCTATCAGGTTTTGGAGCAAGGGCACGAAGCGGGCGCTGTTCCTGCGGCACGAGGGCTTCCTGTGAGTATCTCGTATACACGTCCTGCTCTTACGATGCTGATATGATTTCATGGAGTGGGGCGATGGGGGCGTGGATCAAGCACATTGGAGAAGAGCAAGAGTGAGGACTGCATTGCGTACGGTATTTATGGGGACGGGTTTAGTACGGCGCTGTGAACACGTCTAGTCACCTGGATACCATGAGAACACAAGGACATCCTGCAATTGACAGATATCCAACTATGCCGTCAATTCAGTGGAAGTGCGTGTCGGATGATTGGCACGTCCATATGAGAGCTAGCCAGAACTAGTATTCATTTCGTGGGCAAGCGCTTCTTAGAGTCTAAAAAGTAAAAATGCAAGAGCGTCGATATCCGAGGACAGCAATTCGTTGGGAGTAAGAGTGCTCACGTCATCCGCCCACTTGCAATGCGAGATCATATCAATCCGATCGCAAATAGCACAGCTTCTCGCCCTTAGCGCCCCCCTCCACAACGGGCAGCAGTCCACACCTCCACAGTGCACAGAACGTCTTCTGCGGCAGGACGCGATGCGGGGACTCTATGCAGAACCCCGATAAGAACAGATCTGGCAGGCAGCGAGACAAGAGCAGAGCCTGGCCGTTGTATGTGTACACAATCAGACGCCCATATACCATAAGGCGACTATAAATTCTTCGGCAATCCTGCCCGGACAGTCATACATGAATTCTCCATATCCCGGGTTGCGTCCAGCGATGCCCAAAGAATTACAGGGAGGCTGCACCGGGATCGTCTGCCATGAGCACAAGATCCGGCGAGGTTGAATCCGAGGGTGAATTATGTGGAGAAAACGGGCAACATCGGGATTGTCGAGTGATGAATGATACCGTGGGACAATGGCTCAAGTGGGCTGCTGCTGTATAAGTGTCCACCTGCTTAATTTTCTTAAAGAGCCGAACATCCACCCTGGGCTTTGTCACCGGCCTTGCCTCCTCCTTTTCCTCCCGTCCACCACCGTTGCCCTCTCGCGCAGTCTCTGCGCCCCCGCATGCTCCCAGCAGCACACCTCTCCCCACGCACACACCAATTCTACTCTCGGCAGCATGGACCACCCGAAGAAACCCAGACATCGCCATTCGGCCTTTCAGCTCGCCGCCCTCAACGAGCTCTACGACCAAAACGAGCATCCCTCGCTCGAGGACCGCACATCTCTCGCAGAACGGCTAGGCATGTACGTCTCCGAGCCTATCTGGCTTCCTTTGTCCGCCTCGTTGCCCGCAGTGGCTCACCGTATCTTATCCCAGGGAGACAAAGACGGTCAATTCGTGGTTCCAGAACAAACGGGCCTCTTCAAAGAAGCGGCACAGGGGCCCCCCTCCTCCTCCACAGTGCGAGCTCCCGCCCATCGCTGCCCTCATCGCCTCCGTCTCCGCGCCCCTGCCCCCGTCCGACTTTGACGACTTGTCCGAGGACGACCACTACGCCCAGAAACCGCACTCTGCGCTCTCAGAGCAGAACCAGCAGCAGACTTTCTACGCTGGTAACCCCAACATCGACATTTATACGAGGCGGAGAACAGTATGCCTCGCAAAGCCCGCTCGAGGCCGTTGCCCGTCCAGACAGACGAGCTCAGGAAGGCGTACGACGCCAACCAGCATCCGTCAAAGGAAGAGCGTGAGGAGCTTGGGCAGAGGATTGGCATGTGAGTACCAACATGCATGGAGGCCCCGGCGAGGCATGAACGCTTCCTTTTTAGGCGATATCAGAGCGTCACCAACTGGTTCCAGAACCAGCGGAGCATCGCCAAGAAGCGCAAGGAGGAGGAGGACGCCCAGGCAGCGTCGTCCTCGTCCTCCAAGTCTCGCACGTACTCGCCTTTCCCACCCGCCGCTGGCGCTGCGCACCCTTCGCTTGCCGTCCCGCCGGCCTCCGTCCACCCGTCACTCGCCGGCTTGACGCAGGCTGCGCGCAAACGGCGGTCGACCAGCGTGGCACGCGGTGCGGCGGCGAGCGGCAGCCGCCCAGTCTCGCGCCGCGCATCGCCCTACCGCACGCATGCAGCGGACCGCGCGCTGGCGGCGACGCACTCGCGGCCGCGGCGGACGCGGCCAGAACCGCACCAGCTGGAGGCGCTGAAGAAATTGTTCCAGCGCACGGCGACGCCGTCGATCGAGGAGCGGGGTGCGCTGGCGATCGCGATCGGGATGGACGTCGGGAAGGTGACGAATTGGTTCCGGAACCTGCGGCAGACGACGCGGAAGCGGGGGCAGCGGGCGGGCGAGATGGACGAGGACGAGGATGCGTTCGGGGAGGACGCGGACAACGCGAGTCTGGCGACGTACGGGCACTCGCGCAGCGTGTCGCGGGCGGGGACGCCGGGGGCGTCGGTGTCTGGGGGGTCGTCGGGGCAGTTTGAGGACATGTGGATCGTGGAGCGGGCGCGCGAGCACTTTGGGGCGTTCGCGGGGAAGGGGGAGGAGTACATGATGTATGCTGGGCACTCGGACGTGGGGAGCGAGGAGGACGTGCAGGAGGCGGTGACGCCGTCGCCCGAGTCGTCGCCTGCGCCGGCGGTGACGGCGCGGCAGCCGCCGCCGCTCGGGGTGCGGATCGATTCGGCGTCGTATGCGGAGCTGGAGAAGGCGACGGCCAAGTTCCACAGAGTCGACGTGGAAGATGCGCTGCTGCTGCTGGGGTTCCACCACCATGTAGTGCGGTGACCGAAAAGTATTGTGAGTTGCGCAGGCGGTGGTTTCTGGAAGCTGGCTGACGATTGCGCTCGCAGATTGATATTCGGATGCACTTCGTTGGTGGTGCATCCCTATTCTGCTGTGCATACACGTGTTGCCATTCCGTCGGACGGTGTCCCATGACTGCCGCATGCAGTCGACATATATCCCACACCCCCCGCTGTGTTCTGTTCTTCGCGCTTATCAGTATCTATTCCCGTCGCGACACGCTGGCTTCGATGGAGGCCGCGTCGAGCGAATAGTATTCCTAACCTAGTCCGCGCGCCGCGTATGTGTAGCCCCCCCTCGCCATGCCTGCTGTTGTGTCTTGCCTTGACCTTGTGACTGTTTGCAATAATGAAAATGATTTTAATATTCTCGGAGGACGGCGGGCTATGACGCAGCGGCGGGACATGGCGTCATCGCTGACCGCGTCGCGCCAAGGCCAAATATATTTAATGCCGCTGTGCGTCTACGGCTGTGTCCAATAATTCCGCCCAACATGTGGATCGCGCACTACGTCTCAGGCAAGCCCCCGCCCACCCCGCATACAGCCCGCACTGACCACACCGCAGGCCTCGTCGCCAAGCCGTTCGCCCCCCTCGTCCCGCTCTCCGTGCTCTGTCTCGCGGGCGCACTCCCAGACGCACTCTTCTTCCTCCTGCAGTTCGTCGGCATCGAGAGCTTCAACCTCAACCCCGCCCTCATCCCGCGCGGGTGTTTCCCGTACTCGAACGACTACCCGTACAGCCACTCGCTCGCCGGCATGGTCGCCTCCGGTGCGTCTTCTCTGCGTTCCCGCTGGCCGTGCTGAGCGCCGTGGCGCGCAGGCGTCGCGCTCGCGGTCGGCTTCAAGATGTGCTCGAGCGCCCCGGTCGGGCCCAAGGAGCAGGCCGCGATCGTCCTGGCGAGCGCGAGCCACTTCCTCTTCGAGTGGCCGTCGCACCGCGAAGGTGCGCAGCGCGGTGTCGCTCCCCCGCGCGCACTCACCTGCCCGCCCGCACAGACGTGAAGATCACGCCGCACGACGCGCAGCAGCTCGGCGCGGGCCTGTTCGACCACCCCGCGGCGACGTTCGCCGTCGAGAGCGCGCTGTTCCTCGGCGCGCTGTGGGTGTATGCGACGTTGGCGCCGCTCGCGACGCGCGCGGGCTACACGGCGCACCCGCGCCGTCTGCATGCCGTCGTGGCGCTCATGCTCGCGCAGCAGGCGCACTTTTGCTTTGGCTCGTGAGTGCTGGCTCGCGTCGTGTGGGGCGGGCTGTTTGCTGATGCGCTGGTCTGGGGGCGGCAGGGCGCCGACGACGCAGACGCGGTGGGTGCATGCGCCCGTGTTCTTGTTCGAGATCCTCGCGAGCTGCTGGTTGATCGGCCGATTGGAGGGGTGAAGGATGGGGAGAGACGGAATGCAAATGAAGACGAAAGACCGAATGAAACATGTGTATCGATAGCTCTGTAATGATGAATGGTGTACGCCGACTTGTCGAGTTGCTGTGCGGCTATCAGCTGGGGATCGAGATAGCAGGGGCCCCGCATATGTCGATAACCGAGCGAGCATCCACCGGCCAACGTCGGCCGTCGTCGACCGCGCTACAAATACACTTTGCTCTCGCTCTCGCCGACATCCAGCTGCTCTCCACCATGCACACCCTCGTCAGATCCGCGCGTTCGTCGCTGCGTCTCCCGCCCTCCGCCCGTAGCATGAGTACACTCAATCTCTCTGTGCCGCCCCTCCCTCTCGCCCCGCCTACGCCTGACGAAGAGACCGCCGCTCTCGCCGCACGCGTCGCACATCTCGACGCCTTCTTCGCACAGCCACGCTTCAAGGGTCTCACCCGTCCCTACACCGCAGCGGACGTCGCCACCAAGCAGGGCTCGCTCCCCGTCCTGCCTCTCCCCTCGACCCTCCTCGCGGACAAGCTCTTCACGCTATTCCAGGGCGCAGCAGATGCAGGCCGCCCCGTGCACACCATGGGCGCGATCGACCCCGTGCAGCTCACGCAGATGGCGCCGCACCAGGAGGTCGTGTACGTCAGCGGATGGGCGTGCTCGAGCCTCCTCACGACGTGCAGCAACGAGGTCGGGCCCGACATCGGGTGCGCCGCTCTCTTCTGCGTCCGCGATGCGTTCTGAGCGCCCCCCGTGCGCGCAGCGACTACCCGTACACGACCGTGCCGAACCAGGTCGAGCGGCTCTTCCGCGCGCAGCAGCTCCACGACAAGAAGCACTACGACGCGCGCATGGCCGTGGGCCCCGCGCAGCGCGCCGCACTGCCGTACGTCGACTACCTGCGGCCTATCATCGCGGACGCGGACATGGGGTGAGTGTGCTCTCCGTCCCCTCCCCCGCGCACACACCGACGCGCGCGCACCGCCAGACACGGCGGCCTCTCGACGGTCATGAAGCTCACGAAGCTCTTCGCGGAGGCGGTACGCACCGTCGCGCCCTCCGCACCCGCGCCGCTCACCCACGCCCCCAGGGCGCGTCCGCGATCCACCTCGAGGACCAGCTCGTCGGCGGCAAGAAGGCACGTCCGAGTCCCCTGCCCCCAGCCCCTTATCCCCCGCCTGACAGCACACGCAGTGCGGCCACCTCGCAGGCAAGGTGCTCGTCCCCGCGTCCGCGCACGTCGCGCGCCTCGTCGCCGCGCGCTTCCAGCTCGACCTGCTGCAGCACACGATGCTGCTCCTCGCGCGCACGGACGCCGAGTCCGCGCGCCTCCTCGCGAGCACCGTCGACGCGCGCGACCACCCGTTCGTGCGCGGCGTCGCCGCGCCCGCGCCCGCGCTCGCCGAGGTCCTCGCGGCCGCCGAGGCGCGCGGGCGGCCCGCGGCGGAGCTCGACGCGCTCGAGCGCGCGTGGCTCGCGCGGAACCCGCTGTGCACGTTTGACGAGGGTGCGTCGGCCGTGCTGTGTCTGCGGGCTTGAGGCCGAGCTGAGGCTGAGGCTGCGTGCGGACAGCGGTCGAGCGCGCGATACGCGCGGCGGGCAGGGCGGACGAGGAGGCGGCGGTGCGGGCGTACCGCGCGGCGGCCGCGGGGCGGTCGAACGCGGAGGCGCGGGACGTCGCGCGGGACGTTGTCGGCGCGCCGGTGTTCTGGGACTGGGACGGTGAGTCGCGCTGCTGTGCGTGCGCGGTGCGGTGCTCGATGATGGTGATCGCGCGCAGTGCCGAAGACGAGGGAGGGGTACTACCACTATACGGGCGGCGTCGAGGTGCGCACGCGGCGGACGGCGGGCGGTGGGTGCGGGCTTGCTGACTGACGGCCGCGCTGCAGGCGGCGATCATGCGCTCGCGCGCGTTCGCACCGTACGCGGACATGATCTGGCTCGAGACGAAGCTCCCGGACCTCGCGCAGGCGCGCGCTTTCTCGCGCAAGATCCGCGAGAGCAACCCGGGCAAGTGCGTGGCGCGGCGTGTCCTCTCTGTCCGTCCCTGCGAAACGCGCCTGACGTGATGCGGCCGCGCAGATGGTTCGTCTACAACCTCAGCCCGAGCTTCAACTGGTCCGCACAGGGCTTCTCAGGTGCCGCGACCTTCTCTCCCCCGTCCGCGCATGCCGGCGCTCGCTGACCGCGCCGCAGACCCGGACCTGAAGGACTTCATCTGGGACCTCGGGAAGGAGGGGTGCGGCGGTCCTGCCTCTCCGCGCCGTGCACGCTGACTTGACCGTGTGTCCCCGCGCAGATTCGTCCTGCAGCTCGTCTCGCTCGCGGGCCTGCACCTCAACGCAGCCGCCACCGGTAAGCCGCTCCACGTCCCATGCCCCGACTGACGCACGACCGTATGTCCCGCCAGCCGAGCTCGCCGCGCGGTACAAGACGGACGGCATGCTCGCGTACGTCGAGCTGGTGCAGCGCAAGGAGAAGGCGCTCGGATGCGACGTGCTCACGCACCAGAAATGGTGCGCATGGCTGCCTCGCACACTGCAGGTGTCTGCGGCGCGTCCTGACCCTTCGCAGGAGCGGCGCGCACTACATCGACCGCATCCTCACCACGATATCGGCGGGGTCGTCCAGCACGTCCGCTGTCGGCAAGGATTCGACGGAGCATTCGTTCTGAGCACACTTGTGCGCGCGTTCCTGCTCGTCGGCATGGGGGATTATACACATGGGGACGCGAGGCCAGCCGCCGGGGCTTGTATTACATATCAAACACGGTGTGCTATACTTATGTACTCTCTAGATATAACAATAACACAGCGACGGGAGATGCACGGAATGCGGAGAATGCAGAATGTGTGCGTACATCGGACAGGTTCATTAGCTATGTAACAAGGCAGTGCGTGCGAGGCAGAGAAGGCGAACGGCGAAAGCACTCGCAGTACCATATACAATGCGCGACCGAGTCAATATCCAGAACAGGCCTCTGAGCCAGTGCCCATGCCCTCGCCATCAAGCGTCCGACGACATCGAGTGGTCCAGCGCGTGATACGGATACGACAGCGTCGACTCGAGGACGAACGCGTCCTTCCTCGGCGACACCATCTCGAACTGCGACACGTCCAGGCTCGGACGGCTCTCCCCCGACTCGCCCGAGCTGCGCGACACAGTGAGGCGCGACCCGTTGCGCGGCGGCGACGCAGGCCCGCCCTGCACGAAGCGCGACGCGTGTGGCGGCGACGACGACGAGTCCGTCGACGACCCGGTCGAGCGCTGGCGCACCGACGTGCGCTTCCCGCCGCCCATGAGCTGTGACTGGCGGAGACTCGAGCGCGGCTGCTTTGGCAGCGTGAACACGTCGGGCAGCGCGGGGCTCGGCGGGAGGTCCACGAGCGTCGTCGACGCGGACACGGTGGACACGAGCGAGCTGCGGCGCGGCGCGAGGCCCTCGAACACACTCGACTTGCGGCGCCGGACGGGGGGAGGGGCGCCCACGTGCGCATCCTGCGACAGCTGCTCGGTGCTCGACTGCGACGTTGTTGAGGCGGAGACTGACAAGTTGCCGTTTGTGGAGCGCCAGGACTTGAGGATGGACTTGCGCACGTTGACGTTCTTCTCCGGCAATGCTGCCGCTGTGAGGGGTGGTGTCATCGGGGGTAGAGCCGGAGATGCCTGGCGAGAAATGTCAAGTGGTGGTGTGCGGCTCGGGATCGGCGGGGGCATGGGCGATGCTTGTCGAGAGCTGTCGCTAAGCGGTAGTGTACGGCTTGGAATAACAGGGTATGGCGAATCCTGGTTGAAATGCATGCTGTGCACAGATATTTTGCGCCGCGGTTTGACGGGAGGAGGCTGGACGTCGTCTAGCTGTGGAGAGTTCGACGTCTGACGGACGTCTTGGGCATTGTTCGGCGAGGAGCGCCCGGAGTCTGGCAGCGTGGCAGACATGGAAAGCTTGCCGTTCGTCCTGCGCCAGAGCTTCTTGATACTCTTCATGCTCACGAGGGGGGTGGACCTTTCGCCCTTTACAACGTCCTCAGACGTGGCCGAGTCGAACGAGAAGCGGCTTGATGGAGCTTGCGACAATCGGCTCGACGCCGCTCGCGACGATGCACGCTCGTGCTCTACGTGCGCTGGAAAGCTCCCTGGTGGTGGACCCTTGAACGTCGAGCCTCTCGAGCGTGTAGCCTGGGGTTTGTCTGGATATACGCCAGACTGGTGGCGTTCATCGTTCAAACGTGTTGCCTCCGCCTCAGAAGGGAAGCGGCCGAACGGATCAGGCGACAGCGGAATGATGGGCGACACCGACTGACTGCTATCCTTGAACAACGTGGGCGCGACAAGCGGCGGGTAAAGTGCTGCTTCCTCCTGCTCGCGTATCCGCGCAAGCGTCTCGTCGGAAATCGTACCCGACTGGGTTCGCTTGGCAAACGGTGACTTCGGCGGTTCTGTGGACACACCGTTGAAGGCAATCCGGGGTGGTGAGGAAGGAGCACTCCCGTGAGCTGAGAGCGTTGCTCGCACAGAGTTCCTACCGTTAACGTGGGAAAATGGGACCGCGGGCCACGAAGCGCCCTCCTCTGGTAAGGTGGAGTAGCTGAAGAACACCGCATTAACATTGTCTTAGGCTACATCATGCGACGGTTCTAAATAACGGACCTCTGGAGAGGTGAAGAATCTGCCTGCTCTTTCAACCTCGGAGTCTTGCCCCGCGAAGGAGGGGACAATGTCGCGGCACCTGGGGTATGTGTTCTTTCCTCGGGCAGATCTTCTGTCAACATACGTCTAGGCGAAAATTGCGCGAGGTTCTGCAACACAACTCGTCAGCATCCAACCTCCGCACACCCGCGTATGCACGTACCCGCTCAATCTCGTCCAACTGCGCCTTCATCACCAGTTGACTTCGTCGGCGGTCATGAGGATCGCTATCATCAAACTAGAAAAAAGTCAGGAGCCACGAACTTAGCGGAAGGAAAAACCAGTTACTTCAGTCGAGTCCTCAATGCCGAGGTCCAGGTCCTCGAAAAACGCCCCCTCCCGCTTCTCCTCCTGGTAACTCCGCACACGCCGGCGGCTCTGCACGCCCGGCCGCTCATCCTCCGACATAGACGACTCGCCATCAGATGCCATGCTGATCCCCACGTAGTCCGCGCCCTTCATGGAGTCCGTCTCCTCCGACGTCGGCGGCGATATCCCGCCGAGGTAGGGCAGTCGTGAACTGCCCATACCCGCGGTCGACGGAGTCAACTGTATCGCAACCCCACTAGGCAGCGCGGGCGCGAGCTCGAGCGGCGGGGGCGGCTGCCGGCGGATCGTACCGGCAGTGGTGGGCGATGAGCGGTGCTTGCTAGCTGACTTTGGCGATGGGATCTCCACGATAAGACTTGGGCGCGCATGCCGATCCCACAACTGTGCGACCTCGTCGCCGTCTGAGACATGCTCGTCGTCGGAGAGCTTGTCGGGCAGCGCGGCAAGCGCCGCACCGTCCAACGCCAGCTCGACTGCGCCTGGGCGTGCGCGCCGTGCAGGATGGCCTGCATGCATCTGCGCCCAGGCCTCTGCATCTGTGCCGAATACATCTGCAAGTGGATCGCTGCCTGAGGAGGCGCCAAGGCGTGCGGTGGCATCCTCGCCGTCGTCGTCATCGGGGAGCTGTGCATATTCGTCTTCCTCGGTATCGACGTTCTTCGGCGAGAGGAAGTTGCGCGCTGCACTGGCACTGCGCATCCGTCCGACGAGCTTGAGATCAAGTGGTGCACGACGCTCCTCGGTATCGCTGTCGTCCTCCTCTGCGATGCGAGACCCAGCGCGCTTACGCGTGCCTACGCGACTCTCTGCGCGCTTCGCGTGGTTTGCGCGCCTGCTGCGGAGCCAGGATTCGTACCAACCAGCCTTGCGCCGGTCGATGTCGAACTCGACCTTAGCTAGCACGGGAATAAGCGCAGGGGCGGAGAGGCCGGGGAGCGGGAGGTCGTCGACAAGACCGCTCATTGCTGAGGCGGAGGTAAAGCTCTCGGGCGTGTCGAGCTCGGACTGCGATGAGAAACCAGAGTGTGAGGGCGTGGAGGGCGACGGTGTCGTGCCCATGATGGGCTGAGGTGTCTCAGTGCGACGTGGGGACATCAGCGGGTGCAGGGAATTGGACATGACGTCCTGCAGTAATGCTGGGGAGGACTCTGACGCTGACCTGACGCCGATTCCAAGGCCGATGGGCCGCGGGCCGCTAGGCAGCGAGTCGTCCTTCTCAGCCTTGATGACACGGAACCAGATGTGCCGCCATATGTCTTCGGATATTCGAGGACCGGGCTCCTCGAGAACATCACTGATCAGCCCTGGGACAGGGCTCGGTGATGGCTTGGGTGTGGACGTGATTAAATAGAGGATCATGCCTACTGTACTTGGAAGCGCATATTCCTTGGCGATTGCGGCAAGCTGACTAGAGAGAGTAGGATAGACTGGGACAAGAACACCGCGCCGGAACTGAGTATGGTATCCAGACGCAGAAGGAGGCGGGGCAAGGGCAGCGTCAGAAAGAACATCGGAGTCGTGCGGCAGATGGTGTGGAGGGATAACGTGGAGCAAGTATTCGTGGAAGACGACTGCGTCGTGAAGGTCTGGACGGAGACCGAAGAGGGTGTAGGTGAACGGCGGAAGTGATCCGGATAGGACGAAGATGCAGCTGATTGGGCACTGAATAGGAAGGTGCTGTAGAAGGAGTGTTGTATGCATGGCCGGCAGGGAGAGGCGTAGACACCCCTAGCGCATTTGCGAGTTTTGCAAGCCTGTGCGGCGCAAGTGGGGCGCGCGGGGCAGCCCAGGCTGGCGCCGACACGGCAGAGGATGGAGAAAGGTGCTCGGAAGATCCGGAGACCGTCGTTGCAGGCATGGCAGTCGTAGAGGTCAGAATGTGCTATGGTCTCAGCATCTGTCTGGAGGACGGTGTCATGTCAGTATCAACGACTGACCGGGATGAGAAGGATATACCGAACGCACCGGGAACTTCAACGAGCGTCCCCTTTGCGTCAATCACGTATGTACCCGGGGCGACGAGAGGAGGGCGGGTCGTGAAGACGTGCGAGGGCGAAGGGGAAAGAGGTAGAGGACGACGAGAGACGCAGCTGGCTAAGCGTAGTACCGACAGTCCTCAACCAGACTCGTCCCAGTTCCCACCCACGCGAGAGTCTATGCCCATATATGGACAGGTCGGTGTCTACTATAGACGTCGGTCATACATGCCATGATCATCACTCCCTTCGACTCAATTCATCAATACTGCGTCGCGTCAGTCTCCTTCACCTAAACCGCTGTCGATACAGGCGATCCTAGGGGGCCTTCAACTGTCGATTGCAGCTCTTTCTCACACATGCCAGTACCTGTGAATTATGGGTGTCTCTCATTCTGTTTCACGTCAATCAGTCTCCCGCTCATCATCCATCTCACTGTCATTCCTCCAAACAATCGCCGAGTGTGCAAAATACGTTTATGTCTACCGGCCTTCAACGTCTTCCTGGTAACTCTGCACGAACTCCGCCAAAGCCCTCGTCAAGTCAACGCCACTAGTGCCAACGAATACCAATTTCAGCGCCATCCCAAACGAATTCGCACTAGTCGAACAACCTCTTGGATGCACCTCCGCTGCGGAACTCAGGCACGATTGCGTTGTGGTGACAGGCTTCTTATTTAGAATCCATTTCACAATGTACCTTTGAACATCAGCGTAGAGCACCTTCATGTCGTGTGAGCATCCATGAGTTCTCCCAGATGATGGCACTATTCCGAAGGACCACCTTCACGTTGCGCGCCAAAACATACAAACATTCAGTGCGGTGAACTCGAACTTTACAGACAAATTCGAAAATCTTCGATGGTGAATGACTTCACCGATCCACCTCACTACGATACAAATTGAGAGCATCCGGCACTGATTAGACATCATACCATGAACCAGAGAGAACACGTACCCGAACACGAGATCCTGGTCTGAGAGGTAAGCTAGGTAAAGCCAAATAGAGTCGAGAAGACCACCATAGTTCCAATAATTGCCACCACGTCTGCGAGGTAATGCTAAAGAGACAATGGTCAGAACGCACCATAGCCACAACCAACAACACCTTACATCTGCAAATCAGAGCAATCGATGAATACCGGTCGCAAATTCATAGTGAACGGGTGACGTACGTCTCATCATGAAGTCGGCTCCTGCCAAGTGCGCAAACCCAGGCGCGCGGATCTTGCAGCGATACGGGCGGTTCGTGCCGTCCGAGATGAGGTACACACCCATTTCCCCTTGGGAGCCTCGATCGCGCTGTATGTTTCACCTGGGGGCACGGAGTAACCTTCGCTGAAAAGCTGGGAAGAAAACAATCACCAATATATGAGCAGAGTTGGAAGGCAGAAAACGATTTGAACAAGACCTTGAAGTGATGGATGAGGGACTCCATGCTCTCCTTCATGGATGCCCGCGGAGGAGGCACAAGCTTGTAGTCATCAACCTTGACGGCACCGGTAGGGATCTTGTTCAAGCACTGAGGGGCATTTGTCTAGGGGATTAAGACGCAGGAGATAGCATGCAAACTACCTGATCAATGATGCGAAGAGACTCCCGGAACTCCTGCACGCGACAGAGATACCGGTCGTACGAGTCACCGTTCTTGCCAACCGGAATGTCGAACTCTACCTGCGACACAGTCCGATCATGTCAGTACCTCATACATAGAACACCCAGTATATTCTCACCTCGTCATACTTGTCGTACGGCGCAACTTTCCTGATATCCCATGGAATACCGCTGCCGCGTAGCATAACACCACTGAAGCCGTGGTTGAGTGCCTGCTCCGCGGTGACGGGCCCAATGCCAATCGTGCGCTCCTTCCAGATACGGTTGCCAGTCACGACCTCCTCAATCTCGTCAACGCGGGAGCTGAACTGCGTCGCCCACTGGAAGATATCGTTCAGGAGCCCGTGCGGGAGGTCGAACGCGACGCCGCCCGGGCGCACGTACGCCGAGTGCAAGCGTGCGCCTGAGACGCGCTCGTAGAACTCCATGAGCTTCTCGCGCTCCTCGAAGCCCCAAAGGAAAGGCGTAAGGGCGCCGACATCCATGGCGTGCGAGAGCACAGCCATGAGGTCTGCAGTGTAGGTGAGCGATATGGCAGCTTGAGACACACAGACTACAACAGAAAAGCGAAAGCTTACGATTTAGAATGCGGGTGATCTCTCCGAACAAGGTTCGGATCCACTTGGCGCGCTCTGGTACCTCAACGTTCAGCAGCTTTTCAACTGCGAGCGAGTAACAGAGCTCATTTGTCACTGTCGTATTTTACCATCAGTGAACGCTCCTTCACTTAGTCGGACAACTCACTCATTGACACGTAATCCAGCCGGTCGAAGTATGGCAACGCCTGCGTATAAGTCTTGTACTCAATGAGCTTTTCCGTCCCTCGATGCAAGAGACCGATGTGCTGCACGGTAAACACAACTCAATACTCAAACTTATCCAGACGGGAGATCGAGCACCCACAGGATCCGCACGCAGCACTTCCTCGCCGTTGAGTTCAAGGATGAGCCGAAGCACACCGTGAGCAGCCGGGTGCTGAGGACTGCAGATTGTCATGTAAATTGCATATCAACGAAACCACCGGTGTACTGGAATACCCACCCAAAGTTCACTGGAGATTGCATGCAAAATCAACAACATGAAATGTTAAGGGGCATACCACGTCCCGCACATACCCGTGAAATGCCGCATCTGCGCATCCTTCCTGGACCCTGACTCCGCCAATATTTCCGATGCATGCATGCCGTGCAGGTCCTCAACCGTGTGGGTATCAAAGACACTTTTCGCGCCCGCCGCTTGTGCGCCTGTGTCTGGTGTAGGCTCGGCTTGCGGGGCAGCGGGAGAGCCCGAGAAATTGCGGTGAGCACTCAGCAAAGAAGGGGAAGTAGTAGGAGGTGTGTGAATCCGCGACGCTCGCGCGAGCTGGCGGCGAAGGAGCGTCGAGGCCATGGTCGCTGCTGTCGTCGTCGGCGTTGGTCGTGCCAAAACGGGTGATTTCATTCGTCCGCATCAACCGCGCTCTATTGGGAAGCTGTTCCCACAATCTCGTGACACCTCCAGAATGTCTCCGATGCACGCACGCCATGTGTGCTGCGCTCCTCATCGGTCCTATCCCCAAGCTCTTTCTCTCGTGGTCTAAAATGCGTCGGAACACTAGGCTGTCCCATATGTTGCTATCCATTTTGCTTCTCGGAACTGTTTCTCTGGTTCTCGCGGACGAGAAACCCTGTACAGCGCGCGACGGCGACAACTTCTACGACCTCAACCGTCTCAGCTCCAGGTAGTTCCACTCTCGTTGCTATCTCCGCATCGCACACTCGTGCTGTGACTCCCTCCAGTTTGAAGCTAATTGACACCAGTCTTGCAGTAAGGACTATGAATTCACATCTCCCAGCGGCGATGCTTTCGTTGTAAATGTGTGCAAGCCTGTCTCGAGTGATACATGGGCCATCAAAGTCGACAGGCCTCAGGATGTTGCTGGTTTCACGCGCCGGCCACGAGGAGACTTCTCTTTAGGGTGCGTTACGGTTGTTGCAAATCCATGTTTTGGTATTCACGCTGCACCTAGGTATACAAATACCACAGTCCACGTCCGTGACGGGCAGCCAATGTTAATCATGACGGGCGGCTCACTATGTCCTCTGGCAAACGAAACCGCGGCTTCGACCGTCATTCGCTTCATATGCGATACATCGGTATTTGGCACCGGTATGTCTCCGCTCAGTCTCCCCAGACACACCCCCTGAGTCAAACCAGGCCAGCCTTACCTCGTGGCACAGTTGCCTCCAGATGAGTCGGCTTGTGCTTTCTTCATCGAGTGGAGAACACATGTCAGTAACCCAATTGACTCCTACACCCCTCTGACCCCGTCTCGATAGGTTGCCTGCCCCACCAACGAGAAGGGCACAGCATGGGGTTTCTTGTCAATCCTCGCTGCCATGTACGTTGTATCTGCTCGTGAATCAGCGGCAAGCATAACCACCTGTATGCATCAACAGCCTCGCAACAGTTTTCATGCTATACATCCTCGTCGGGACGGTGTACAACCGTTACGTTCTGGAGCTGCGGGGAGCGGACCAATTTCCGCGATACTCCCTGTTCACCCTCACCGATGCCATCGAATTCTTCCGAAATCTGACCGACAGGATCAGACACCGTCCCTCGCATTCGGGGTTTGGTGATGGTGGTTGGGGCACCAGGCATCGGGGCCGTACCAGTGGCGGGTATCACGGTCTGGCTGAGGAGCAGGAGGCGATGATGGGAGGCCCGCCGGGGTTTCTGGATGAGCAGGACGAAGAAAATGCACATCACTCCCCCCCTACGCCGCCTGCCACAAGCAATGGCGGGACTCCACCATCCAGCGGGGCGGATGCGAACGGCGCAATCAGACTGTAATATAATTCCCTTGACTATGCCGTGCATGTCCACCACATCGTTGTCAAGTTCAGTCGCAAGGTCCGCGCCGCGAGATACAACGTATTACGGTAGTACACAGCCTGCAAAATACAAGACGTCCGCGCATCGTCATCAATCTCCTTGCAACCCATCGCTAGCATTAATTGAATATCGAATCCCAGCACGTATCCTACAGACCCTCGAGCGAAGCCGACGAGCCCGTCCCGGACCTCGCGCGCAGCGCCCTGTCAAGCCTCACCGTCCGCGTCGCGTTCGCCGGCCCCGAGTCCGCCCACTGCCTGCACAGCACCGTGATGTCCGGGTGGCTCGCGTCCGCGCGGCGCACCGCAGGCTGCGGGACCGGCACGTGCGGCGACACGCTCAGCGACGCCATGCGCGCGCGCCGCTTCGGCGCCTGCGGGTGCTGGTTGCCCCGTGGCGCTGCGGCGCGACGCGTCCGCGATGAGCGAGAGCGCAGACTGGAAGCGCGCGTATGCCGGCCGGTCGGGCGCGGGCGCGGGCGCGTCGTCCTCGCTCGACGGCGGGGTTGGCCAGCGCACGCCCCAGCTTGGGTTCCCCGTGTCGCTCGTGTCGCTCGTGTCGTCCGCCTGGCTCGCCGCCGGCTGCTGCGCCGTGCCGTCTGCGGCCTTGCTGGTGTCCCCCGGGGCGCGGCGCACCTCGGTCCCGTCGCCACGGACGACGCGCGCGTCGTTGTCGATCTCGTGCGCGAGCTCCCGCTCGGCGGGGCCCTCCAGGGCGTGCGGGTGCTGCGGGAGGACGTGGCGGACGAAGTCGCGGCACGCCATGTATGCGTGCTGGGCGGCGTCGAGGAACGGCAGCGACTGGAAGACGTGCACCTGTGTGGAGGCACATTGTTAGCCGCGGAAGTACGTCCGTACTGCGGAGTGCGAGACCGACCGCATCCTCGTACAGCTCGTGCCGGACCTCGACGCCGGCGAGTGTGGCCTTGTGAGCGAGCAGCGTGATCTCGTCGCGCAGGACCTCGGCATCTCCCGCCTGGATGAGCAGAGGAGGGAGCCCTTTGAAGTCGCCGAACAGCGGGCTCGCGTAGGGATGTGTCAAGTATTTCTCCATGTCCTCTCCTAGATAGCACGCTATTGGGTTCAGGTGGTCTCCGGGCTGGGGCGCCGGGACTATGTCGTACTGTGCATTACTGTCCCAGGAATCGCAGCTCATAGTCAGATCTATCACCGTGCGTTAGACAAGCCGCGCATCCCCAAGCAGAAACATCACACACCGACCCAAGGGGAAAACAAGATTGCACCAGATGGCAAAGGGTACTTGTTGTCACGCAAATACATCAGCAGGGCAAGACACAATCCTCCTCCAGCACTGTCGCCCGCTACTACAATATTTTCCGGTGGGATGTGTAAATCCTTTATTAGTCGGAAATATGCAGAGACAGCATCATGCAGGGGCCCGGGAAGCGGGTCTCTGGAGCTAAACGATAATCGAGAGCTGGCGGTTCGGAACTATCCGTCAGACCGAGCAACCACGAAGCGGCGACGACACTCACAGAAGAGACGCGCATCGAGGTATTTGGCAAGTGGTATGGTAATTAGGCGATGAGTGGCAGCACTGAAACAATAATAGGCACCTGCAACGCAGTAAGGAACAAACCAATGTGCATATGTGCATAGACGAACGAACCGCCGTGGATATACAGCACGATTCGCTGCCTCGTCTTAGGCGGGTTGGCCGAGGAGCCTGGGTACTGCCCTGACCCTTGGCCTCTTGAGCGCTTTGCCGCGAGGCCTTCCATTCTCTCTGGAGTCTGTCCCACGTCTTCTTGCCAACGACCCATTCAGCGGAGAGCTCACGGGCGCCATCCTCGGCCGCGTCAAACGCGGCGAGGATGCCGCGCAGCTTACGCTTGTGGACGTGGAAAGTGACCGGGGTGACCAGCGCGTCCGCGGGCAGGGGCGCATACCCGCCGATGCTCATGAGCATGCGAATGGTAACCTACACCGAGATGAGGATCGGACACCGCGCATCTGGAGCGCGAGAGGGAGGACGCACGACATCGGCGAGCTGGGAATGGCGCCCGACGTCGCGCATGATGCTCGAGAGGAGGGTCATCTCGATGCCCCACGACTTGCGGCGCGGGCCCCAGATCTGGTGCGAGACCACGTCGGAGACGATGCCGGTAGCTGCGGAACGAACGGGTTAGCGTCAAGATTAGTAGCACATATATTCCATTGCGTTCGCGAAGGCGCTGTCTGTATGGACAACCGGCTGCGTACCGCAGCATCCCCGACCGCAGCCAGGTGCGCACACGACCGGTGCGCCTCCACGTAGCGACCGCCTCACCTTTCACCGCGGCGAACGCGCCAAACTTCCAGAGCTGCCACGGCCGCAGCGGCTGGCTCTCGCGCTGTTTGAGCTTCGGGTCACCGACACGCGCAGACGGCGGCAGGACGTCCGGGCTCTCGAAGTGGCTGAGGAAATCCATGGGGGAGGAGGGACTGCTGGTGGTCGTCGCGTCGGACGCGGGCGACGGCGAATCCTCGGAGGCAGAAGGCTCGACTACAGGCTGAACGACAGGCTTGGAGGTGTCTCCGACGATGAGAGAAAGCGGCCAGACCATGGCGGAGCGCAGTAGAAGCAAGGAAGGTGCAAGGTCCAGGCGAGGTGAATTGGACGTGTATCGGCGGGGCCCCGGATTAGAGGTGAATACTAGTCTATTAGCTCTAGAGGTGATGTTATAGGGAAGACATGCAGAACGAGACAGCGGAGGCTGAGTCTGTTGACGCTGAGCGGCAGAGCATAATCACATGTGTTCCCGCGCGGCCTCAGGCGCAGAGCTTCGTAGCAATAATATTGTTACACAACGACCCAGTGCATATGCCGTGGGCCCCATGAGCCTAAAATACCCAGCTTCCCCGCACACATGGACTAGTAATCCTCTCCTCTGCTGACCACTTCCTTCCGCGTGGGACGTAATATTATCGTGTGTTCCTGCACATCGGATGAGTTCCATGCACTTCCGCAGGTCATATGGTGCACCACGTACAAATTGCGCCGTCATTGCGCCGCGCTGGTCAAATAGTGGCGGATAGTCCTGTACGATGCCTTGAGCCACGAGGTGGTTCAACTGCCTATAACGTCAGCATACGCCGCTCGTCTGACCACGCGACTCACGGCAAGCAAGTATTTGCTCTCCCCAATGCGGTCAAGATACCGCCGGCAGAAGGGCAATGAGCCAAAGTTTTTGTTGATCGTCTTTAACAGCGACTTCGCAGACGTGAGCCTGACAGGAATCGTGAGACGGCTCGTATTTCCTTGTCATGGGCTGCGACATACCGTAGGGGGACATTAGGAGCATCCACCATTCGGGCATAATGTGAGCAATCGCCCTGTGGACCTGCATGTCAGTTCCCGCAAGTAACAGGGGGTAATCAACATACACTCTCGACGACGTGCCCCCGCCCTGTCGAGCCGAATGTCTCGATGGCAAAATATTCTCCCTCTTCCATCTTCGTCGGGTCGTCATTCTTGACTAACATCACGGACTTGCCACCGTGGATCTGGTAACGGTTGATAGAATGACCGCTCAGATTTCTGATGGGTTTTACTGCCGCGCGAGCATCAGCGACGCAAGTCTTTGAGCCGATGCGCGACATACCAGGATACACTTTGCCGTCGACTTCGACTTCGTAAGATTCCATCGTCTCCTGGATGGCCCCGGCGAGCTCGCCTAGGCGGACGTCGATGCCCGCTTCCTGCACACAGCACAATGGCATTCAGTGAGGAAACAGACACTGATGGAATGATGGATACAAACCCGGATACCCGTGTCTGTTGCAGCTTTGACTGCCTCCAGCAACTTATTATACGTGGGCTCAAACGTCATCGTGAACGCCGAATCTAAAATGCGGCCCTTGACATGCACGCCAAAGTCGACCTTGAGCACATCACCCTGGTGCAGGACTGAGCAGCATGAACGGGCTCAGCACCGCGAACCGCGACGACAAGAGCAGATCGTGCGCGCACCTGTCGTGTCTCCGGCATTCGGCGTATAGTGCGCCGCGCAGTTGTTCAGACTGACACCGGTGGGGAAGCCGACGCCGGACTCAAGCCCGTCCTCCTCGACGAGCGCGCGGGTGCCGTCCTCGACGGTCTCGACGATTTCGGTCATGGTCATACCGGGCTTGATGTGTCCGCGCACGTACTTGCGCACCTGCCTGTGCACCTCGGCGGCGCGGCGGATGTGCGCGTACGTCGTCTCCGGATCCTCCATGGCGGTGCGCTCGTTGTAGCGCGCCTCCTCCGAGGTCGTGCGCCATGCGTTACTGTGCTATGGTGAGACAGCGCGTAGCGGGGCGCGAGAGGGAGGCAGTGCGCACTCGTGCTTGTACTCCTGCAGCTCGCCCTCGGGCCAGTGTCCGTCCGGGAAGAGTTTGGACAGGCCGACGCGGGGCGGCTCAGACTGCTCGGCCTTTTTCTTCTTGGGCTTTTTCTTTTTCTTCTTCTTCTTGCTGTCTCCCGCTGCACGTCGATGGTGTGCGCAGTGAGTCCATCTGCGTCGCAGCGAGTCAGACGACTGCTTACCGCCGGGTGTGGGTGCATCGGGCACGCCGTCGTCCTCGCCGTCGTCGTCGTCGTCCACATCGACGGGCACGGGTGGAATCTTGTCCCTCTCTGTGACTGCACCTGTCATTTTGGTATAGGATGAAGAAAGGAGTAGGGCGATTGCCATTTAGCAATCGAGATTGGCGGGCTTTCCCGGAGTATTACATAATTAATTGCGCGTGACGTCATAGAATGGCGGGAGTGGACGTCGACGCCGATGCGGAGCTCGCTGTCAACGACCGCCCCGACGATGGCCCCATGTCGTCCACCGCTCTCTCACCCAACACACAATGTCAGACATCCCTCACTCCGCCGCCGCCATCAACAGCGACGACCATCATTCGATTGTCGTCGCGCAGACCGTCGAACAACCTCCGGATCCCGCGCAGAGCAAGGACACCAAGCTCGACCTCAAGGACCCCGATGTCAAGGACATCGGGTGGAACAGTCTTCCCCATCGCTTTCCAGCACCTTTCATACACGGCCTCTCAAATGACGACCTGTTCACCCTCATTCGTCGCTTCGACAAGGTACCTGACCATTCATACTAGCCACCGCCTGTTTCTTAAAAAATTTTGCAGCAATTGTACCATGTCAAGGCAATTCCAGAGCCTCCCAAGGGCCAACTCGACCTCGAGAGTGCCCAGGATGAGGAATTCTCTCCGGACAAACTGCGCTCAAACTTAGAGCGTCTCTATATGACTGTTGTACGTACACCCTCAGATGATCGCCGCTACCACCTCTTCACATATATAACAGATCGTCGGCTTGGCCTCCTTTGCAAAGCACATTGCCCGCTTACGCTCATGGAACGAATCCCGCCGTACCGCAGCATTTTGCATCGTCTGTATCATCCCGGTACTATGTGTGGGGCCCCATGGCTGATGGCGCCCACAGGCATACTTTCTAGCATGGTATAGCAACACCCTCGGCGCCTTGTTTAGCATCACTCTCCTCGCCCTTATCCTTCATCCGCCCTCCCGTTCCTATCTCTTCCCTCCTGCCCCCCTCGCCGCGGTCAGTGCGTCAACAGGGAACCTCCAGAAGCCTCCAGCGGGCACCCTTGCCAGCAAAGACAGCCTGTCCGGTGCGCCCGAGACCCACAGCGGAGAGGCCGTCGAACAGGAGGCCAGCAATTTTGTCACCGGATTCGCGTCCGTTGCCGTTGGGACCGCGACTGGACAAGGCAGTGCCCCAACGCAGCGCGACGACGACGAAGACGGCGAGAACGCCGTGGACTCGTCCGTCCCGGACCCCACCCACATCGTGCAGCGCACGACGGACGCGAAGGACGTCTCGAGCGGTGGCCGGACCGATGGCGCGCACGACGCAACGAAGAAGCCGGTGGAGACCGCCATCTGGGAGAAGGCGCGTCCATTTATGCGCATCGTCGCAGATACCGCCGACGGCTGGGAAAGAGTCGCAAAGTTCGTCCTGCGTCGTGTCTCGTCCTCGCGCGCTGCATACTGACCATCCATTCATGCACGCCCGCAGTGTGCTGTCGCCGACGCCTCCTTTCTCGCACGGCCCCCGGCTCAAGCTTGCGATGCTTGTCGTCCCCGTATTGCTCGCCTCACTCGCTATTCCTACCGCACTTTTCGTCAAGGGCATCGCCTTCGCGGCCGGATTCGGCTTCTTCGGCCAGCCGCTCATCACCCACGGAGCCCATAGGCTCACCCAACGCATCCCAAACTGGCGGGAGCTTTTGGAGCTCAGGAGGTGCGCGCGCGTGCTATCCCGTGTATCCCGCCGACCACTGAGCATGACCGACTGACTCAGGACGCTGCTGCGTGGCGTGCCAACGAACGCGCAGCTGACGCTGACGCTGCTGCGCCTCGCCGAGGCGCACAGGATGCCGCTCCCGCCGCCGCCCTCGTCGAACGGAAAGACGCCGCCGCCGGACGACGACGCCCCGCCGACGGGCGACGCACTCAAGCAGCACCTCGAGGAGCAGCACAGCTTCGACTTCGACACGTCTGCGTACGCCGTCGACGGCGCAGATACGGCTCATGAGCATGCACGCGCCGCGGAGGCAGAGCCGGAGCCGGAGGGCGCGGACGACCCGCAGCCGAAAAAGACAGGCGGGAAGCTCGCGCGGTTGTTCAAGCGCACCGCGAAGGCCACGGTGGACGGTGCGCTGGGCGTCGACCACCTCAAGGCGAAGGTGGGCTCTGAGCCGGCGAAGCGCCGCCTGGGCGCCGTCCCCGGGCCTGCGGAGGACGCGCAGCACGGCGCGCGGGCGGGCGTGGGCGAGGGCCCGACCGCGTTCGCGGCGCGCCTGGGCGGGAAGCAGGGGCAGGTGCTGCTCGTGACGGGCGCGGCGTCACCGTGCGTCGCGTTTGTGCTCGACCGGGACCTCAAGCGCAGTGTGCGTGCGGCGGTGCTGCCGCGGGACGCGTCGAAGGCGCCTGATGCGGTGTTCGCCGTCGGGCTTGCGGACATCCGGGGGCTGCGGAAGGTGGGCGGGTATGGGTGGCGGGGGAAGCTTGTCATCGGGTGGGCGCTGCAGCGCGAGGTGCTGGATGGGCTGGAGATTGAGGGCGGGGACGGCGAGGTGAGGGTGTTGACTGCTATCAAGGGGCGGGACGAGCTGTTCAACAGGCTGGTTGCGGTCGGCGGGCACAAGTGGGAGTGTTGGTGAGCCCTGCGGACGCCCGTCGCCTCTGCCGCACTATGCAATCGCGAAGCACCATAGCCCGAAGCGACACATTGTATTAACAGACAAGTTCCATTAAGTAACAGCGCAATTAGACAAGAGGATGACCTAAGTGGGACATGCACATGCACGATATTACTGGGGTAAGGCAAGACATGGAGGGGTGGATTGGTACGATACACTGGACCTTCTGATCGGCACATGATACAATATAGCGCAGGTGAACTGTCACTACGCAGACACGACTATCAGACAAGGCAAACACGATAGATTAGACGGAGAAGAACGGCGGGTCGTTCTGCTGCGAGAACGAATTCCGGCTTGCTGCGCCTGTCCGCTGGGCCACCGTACGTCCGGCGGGGGTGAAGCCGTACCTGCGTGCAACACCATCAGTCGAGCCGGCATAGACACCAAAGCGTGCACGGCGCACCGGAGCTGTCCGAAGTTCCCGAACGTGTCGATCCCGTCTTCGCCGCGGGTGGCGAAGATGTTGGCAAGCTGCGCGTGCTGTTGGTCGGTGCGCGACGGGCCGCGGAACGACGCGGGGGGCGCGCTCGCGGCGTTCTCGCGACCCTGTGGACCGGACGGAGCAGGCCCCGTCTGCTGCTGCGGGCCCGGAGATGTGAACTGACGAGTGAATGGAGGTGCGGAGGACGGGGGACCGGGCGCGAACGGGTTGTTTGACCTGTTGGATGTCCGACACGGGGCGCCCGGATGAGTGGGTAAAACGCGGAACAGGGCCATGCAGAACATACCCAAAGGCAGTCGGTTGTCCCGGGATTGGCTGTTGCGGAACCTGCAGCAGTTGTGATTGCTGCTGCGCCTGTAACATCTGCTGCTGGGTCAGCCACACTTGCTGCTGTTGCTGAGCCTGCAGTTCTTGTTGCTGACACATCCACTCGGCCTGACGTGAGAGCCGTTAGTGTACAGATACCAAATACACGCGAAGCTGCAGTGATTGGCAGTAACGGACCTGCTGCATCGCCTCCATTTGGGCCTGGGCCTGCTGCTGCCAAGGATTGAAAGCGGTGTACTGAGGTTGGATCGACGTGAATTGAGGTTGAACGGACGTGAACTGGGGCTGCATGGAGGTATATTGGGGCTGGACCGAGGCCGTGTACTGCAATGGCAGGGTCGCATCAATCAACTGACCTGTCGGTATTGCCCTGCACAAACCGATGAATACCACATTCTCTGGATGCACGAACAGCGACCTACGGTTGCTGGTTGCTGTCGTCGAATAGTGCGGCAGCATTGGAATCCAGCACGGCCCTCTTCCTCTTCTCTTCCTCCTCCTGGCTCATCTTGAGGGCGCGCTGGATGTCGCGCTCCTCAGCGGTTGCCCGCGCGAGCTCAGTGCTCCGCTTGCTCTCCTCGAGGGCACGACGCAGGTCGTCCTGTTCCTTCGTCGACGGAGCCCGCTTGAGACGGCCTACAGGCGTGAGGCTCCGCCGCCTGGCATTATCCTCATCGAGGCCGTCGTAGTCGCCCGAGATCCGCCTGTCGCGTGACATGCGCTGGTACATCTGCGCGCGGGACCTTCGTTCGTGCCGGAGACGAGCGTCGTCCTGGAGCAGATTGCTGATGTCCCTCGCCTTCTGCCGCACGTTGGCACCTTGGTCCTTGCCGTCGTCGTCGATATACTGGAACTCGCCGAGGGTCTTGACAATATACATGTTCTCGCGAAAGTAGACGATGACGTTCTCGGACCCGGAGTGCAGCAGATAATCGAGCAGGGTGAGGCACTAAAGGGGTAAGTATGGGGACGATGCGGTCAGATGCGGATCGGGATGCGGCTCGACGGACAGCGCACTTTATATACGTGTCGCCAGTTCTTCCCCTTGTCGTTCAGCCGTTTGTCCAGCATCTCCACGATCTCGATAAAGTCATCTCTGCACGGAGGGAGTGAGTCGTCGCATCGCTAGGCGGGGACACGCCGGGAGAGTGACGAGACCGACCGGTCGTATGTCATTTGCGCGATCTCGTGCATTTGCCTGCCCGACGGCGGGAGCGGGTCGTTGGACGTGACATCGCGGACCTTGGTCTGGGTGTGTGAGTAGCCCTTGGTGTAGTTTTTCGCGGTTCGGAGGGCACCCTTGCCAAAACTTTGGAAGGCCATGGCGGTTCGGAAGAAGGAGGCCCGGGAAGCAAAGGACTCGGTGGTGGTGGGAGCAGCCGCAGTGGGGGAGTATTACATGAGTCTAGCCTGCTCCGAGTCGCTGGATATACGTACGCCGAATGGCTGAGCCCTCGGCGAAGGTTCGTGATCACATATTAGGGTCAAATGGATCCGAACGCCACAACTGCGCAGCTCTCCGCGCAAGCGCCGGGCGGGCGCACAAAGTACCTTCGTCGCGCACGTTCTTGACTGGTCTCCGCATGTTCGGGAGATGGTATACCAACGTCTACAATTACAGACTACACAGACGTCTCTGCATGCCTAATAGAACCGGACAAACAAAGCAATGAAATGGACACGGATATGATCGGCTTCACGGGATGAGCGGCGGCAAGGAGGTCCATCCACATCGAACCATGAGTCGGCTACATTCATCTCACCACAATCCTATGGACAGTACGCTCTGTATGGTGATCTTCGCACATGTCGAGACCCTTCCGAGTCTGAAGATGAAGACGGCCAGACAGTGCCGAGAGGGTGGCGGAGGTGGGCCGAGCTGCTCAATCGATAAGATAAAACGGGCCAGGCGGTAGAATTGGTCGTCGGCCCTGACGCTCAAGCCGACGTATATACCATACATTCCCCTCTAACTTGCATTTCAAGCCGTACACCATCTACCACAACATGGTTCAGGTCAAGAACAAGGTGTGCTTGATGTGCGTGCTAGAACATAGTGTCCTGTCCGCGTCCTAGCTCACGCTCCCATTTAGTGTCCACGATGGCTGGGGAATTGCCCCGGAGAAAGGCATGAAGGGCGATGCCATCGAGGCCGGAACGACCACTAACATGGACACCATCGCGAAGGAGCACAGCTACCGTACCCTCAATGCGCACGGTATCTCCGTCGGCCTCAACGAAGGGCTCATGGGCAACTCGGAAGTCGGGTGAGTATCCTCGCATATCCCGCACCGCCCGCTCACCATTGCGCAGACATCTGAACATCGGCGCGGGACGGATCGTCTGGCAGGACATCGTCAAGATCGACGTCTCCATCAAAAAACGGCAGTTCCACAAGAACGAGCAGATCGTAGCCAGCTGCAAGCACGCAAAGGATGGAAACGGCCGCCTGCACCTTCTCGGCCTCGCGAGTACCGCACTGCTCGCCCATGCGTCGCAGCCAACTGACTCTGCTCGCAGGTCTCGGACGGCGGGGTGCACTCGCACATCAACCACCTCTATGCGCTCATCGAGACCGCGAAGGAGATTGGCGTCCCCCATGTCTACATCCACTTCGTCGGCGACGGCCGCGACACCGCGCCCCGTTCCGCCGCAGGCTATGCGAAGGATCTGGTGGCCTTCCTCGAAAAGGAGAAGTACGCTCAGATCGCCACCGTCGTCGGGCGATACTATGCCATGGACCGCGACAAGCGCTGGGACCGCGTCAAGCTTGCGGTCGACGGCCTCGTCAAGGGCGAGGGCGAGAAGGGCGAAGACGTCGTCAAGGCCATCGAAGAGCGGTATAAGAAGGACGAGACCGACGAGTTCCTGAAGCCCATCATCGTCAACGGAGACGAGGGCAGAATCAAGGGTACGGGCACACTGTCGATATGTTTGCTCTGCCGTGCTGACGGTGTCGTCGATCTCAGACGGAGACACCCTCTTCTTCTTCAACTACCGCTCTGACCGCATGCGCGAGATCGCCACCGTCTTCGGGCTGCCCGACAAGCCTATGGAGGTGGATGTCCCGAAGAACCTTGTGCGTGATTTCTACTCTAGTCAATGTGGCGCGCTGATTCACTCATCCTCTGCTCTGCAGCACATTACCACAATGTCAAGGTACAACGCCGAGTTCCCATTCCCGGTTGCCTTCCCTCCACAGGCAATGACCAACGTGCTCGCGGAGTGGCTCGCCAAGCAGGGCGTAAAGCAGGCCCACATCGCCGGTGCGCATCTCGACGCATGTCAAGCTCTCGCCGCTATTGACCGTACATCCCGCGCGCAGAGACCGAGAAGTACGCCCACGTCACGTTCTTCTTCAACGGCGGCGTCGAGAAGCAGTTCGAGGCAGAGGAACGGCACATGATCCCCTCGCCCAAGGTCGCGACGTACGACAAGCAGCCGAAGATGAGCGTGCAGAGCGTCGCGGACAAGGTCGCGGAAGTGGTGCGCGCGGGCCAGCACGAGTTTGTCATGTGCAACTTCGCGCCGCCGGACATGGCAAGCAGTCCCGCTCGCTGCGTGTGCTGCATGTGATGACCAGCTGCGACGGGCACATATAGGTCGGCCACACAGGCGTGTTCGACGCGGCGGTCGAGGCGATCACGCATACCGACGCGGCGGTCGGGACGGTGTACAAGGCGTGCGAGGAGGCGGGGTACATTCTGCTGATCACGGCGGACCATGGAAATGCGGAACAGATGGTCAACCCTGACACGGGCGCGCCCCATACAGCACACACGACGAACGCCGTGCCCTTCATCATGACAGGAGACTCGACGAAACTCAAGTTTGCTGAAGACAAGAAGGACGGAGATGAGGACGAAGGCGCGCTGTGCGATGTCGCCCCTACGGTGTTGGCAGTCATGGTATGTGCTTTATCCTCGCCCAACTCTACGTTCGAACTAATTGATGTCCATTTTTCCTCAGGGGCTCCCACAGCCTGAAGGTGGGTTTTGTTCTCCGTGCGTTTCACTGCGATGATATCTGACTTTTGGAATCCCCAGAAATGTCTGGACGGTCGCTCTTGGTCAAGGCTAATTAGAACAGTCGATGAAGAGAAGTTACGACAATGTACACGCCACTAGAATGATCATACGTAGCAATTAGATATCTGTACAGAATAAGAGCGCAGACGGATGGCGTCCGTGTGTAACATGTTCTCGAGGCACCCGCGGCCGCGTAAGATTCAAACTAAAGTCTGACAAGATCTGTCGGATACATCTTTTGTCAGTAGGCGGCGCCCAGCGTGCAGGAACATTAATATCAACTCTGGATTAATTCAAGACGCAGATTACGCTCCACGAGCAATGAGGGCAGGACAGTCGTAAGTGGACGTGGTGACGAATGTGATAACAGGCGCCTGATTGGCCCCCACCTTGCACCTAGTGATCATGTCCTCCGACGCCCCGTCCGACTCGTCGCCCTCCGCAGAGATACAAATCAATGTAAAGGGTTTGTCTCCTGCTTTCCAACCATCCATGTACAGCTAACTCGGCGCAGGGCCCAGCGAGCTCAAGCTCCAGATCAACATCACCACCGACAAGTCTGTCCTCGACCTCAAGCAAGCAATTGCAGACAAGTCTGATGTTCCCGCCGACCGGCAGCGTCTCATCTACTCGGGTGCGTCGCCCCCACTCTCTCGTCGTGCTCCTCGCTCTTGCTGACCGTCTGCCCCAGGCCGTGTCCTGAAGGTACGTCGCCGAGGTGTAGGCCAGAGGCTCCGCTGACTGTGCCCCAGGACGAGGATGCTCTCTCAACATACAAGATCCAAACCTCCCACACCATCCATATGGTCAAGGGCGCCGCCCGTTCTCCAGCCGCCGCATCCCAGCCGTCTGCCCCGCAAGCCCTCCCTAACATGCAGGCCGGACAAAACCCTCACGACCCCCTCACCCAACTGAACGGGCACATGGGCTACGGCCTCATGGCCGGCCTCAACCCCTTCGCAGAGCTCGGCCTCAACCCCAACGACCCCAACATGGTGCGTGCCGCGTCCTAACCACCATCCATCCATCCATCCATTCACACGCCCCGCCACGCAGATGCAGACCATGTTGAACTCGCCCCAGTTCCTCCAGCAAATGTCCAGCGTCATGTCCAACCCCGCCGTCCTCGACCAGATCATCGCCTCCAACCCCCAGCTCGCCGCCATGGGCCCCCAGGTCCGCCAAGTCTTCCAATCCGAGCGCTTCCGCCAGATGATGTACGTCCCCCCACCTCCTCCCTCCTCCCGTCTCCCGCACTCACGCCCCGCCCCGCCCGCCCGCAGGTCCAACCCCGAAACGCTCCGCATGATGCTCCAGATGTCCTCCATGATGCGCGACGCCGGCCCCGGCGGCGGCGGCGGCGCGGGCGCCTTCCCCGCCCCCGGCCTCCCCTCCACCGCCCGCCAGCCGGACGCAGGCGCGGGTGCGAGCGAGCCCGCAGGCGCCCCGCCGGCCTTCTTCAACCCCTACTTCCCGCCGCCCGCAGCAGGCGCGGGCGCGGGGAGCACGCCTGCCTCGCCCGGCGCGGCACCCGGCGCGGGCATGTTCGACCCCGCGATGATGCAGCAGATGCTTGCTGCGATGGGCGGGATGGGCGGCGCGGGCGCTGGTGCGGGCGCGGGCGCGGGCGGAGCGGACCCGTTCGGGTTCGGGGCGCTGGGCGGGCTGGGCGGGTTCGGCGGGGCGGTGCCTGCGGCGGCTGCGGCGCCGGCGGACGCGCGGCCGCCTGAGGAGCGGTTCCAGGTGCAGCTGCAGGTGTGTGCTTGCTCGGCTGTGGACGTGTGTGTGTGCGCTGACTGGAGCGGCGGCGCAGCAACTGCAGGACATGGGGTTCACGAACGCGTCGCAGAACGTGCGCGCGCTGCTCGCGACGGGCGGCAATGTGCATTCTGCGATCGAGTATATTCTCAACGGCGGCGGACTGTGAGTGGGCGTGTTGGATTAGGCAGAAGCATATACGTGTACTTGCGCTTAGCTATAGGGAATGTGTGCCAGACCGCGCTGTTGGTGTCGGACGCTCTGAATCTGTCGGGCTGTGCGCCCGGGTCTGCTAGACTTTGTATCACCATGAATACACAGCTGCGTGTTCTACAGTGAGCGGCACCGACGTGCACTGTATTCCTGCATCGCGCACAGGCCCGCACATAATCGGGGACACAGACAGTGCATATAGCAGACTTGAACGGACTCCACAGCAGAATACACCAGGGATCGATACAATATTACACACCCACACCCCGCTCACTCAGCCCCAGCCCCAGCCCCGGGCTCGCGATCAGCGAATAGCGCCGGCTCCCCCTCCAGCACAAGGCTCGCAATGCGCCGCGCGCCGCCCTCCTCCCGCACGCTGCCGCCCAGTCAGCATCTCACACCGCACGCAATTCAAAGCACAGCCGCACGCACCCCGCGCTCGCCGCCACCGCCACCGTCCCCTGCGCCCCGCGCGGCGTCCACGCCGCCTCCACCCGGCCCTCCGCGTCCGCGGCGGGCGTGAAGCGCGCGGCGTCGGGCGCCCACGTGCGCTGGAGCGCGAGGAGCGCGCGCTTGAGGCGGGCGCGGTCCGCGGGCTGGGCGGCGACGGTGCCGGCGGCGTCGTGCGTGAAGAGGTTGTTGAAGCGCGTGCTGAAGAGGTCGACGGGGCCGTGGCCGAGGCGGCGGCCGGAGGGGAGGGCGGGGGGCTGGGTGAAGTGGATGTAGGGCGAGGCGAGGAGGGTGGCGAGCTGCTGCTGGAGCCAGTCGGGCGGGGCGGGGGTCGTGGCGGACATGGTTGTGGAGCGGAGGAGAGGAGGCGGCTTATATAAGGACTCGCTCGATGACGTCACCGCGGAGGCAGTTGGAGATTAATATTGGATATTGCAGAAGACGGCCGTGTCGTATATACTGGGGCTCGTGGGATACAGGCAGCGCAGCGCAGTCCGAGGTATGTATGTATGCATTACAACAGCGAGTACTAGGGCTATACTGGCCGGCAACAACACCGACATCGTCAGTCGTCGCAGAGCAGAGGCGTGAATAGACAACAGGACACTGACGAAACATGCCGCCCCCACATCACTCTGCAGAGCCGGGGCGGCTGCGGGTCTTCCGGCGCAGACAGCGCGCCCTCTGGGACGCCTTCCCCTAGCCGCCGCATCGCCCACCTGGTGGAAATCTGAAGAACACACTCAGCACCCGTACAAGTCCGCCGCGCAACGCGACGACGCACCTAGAATCTCGCTATACATCATCACCTTCCAGGTGTCTACCGGCAGGTCCGCGTCGTTGAACGACCAGTCGAACTTTTCCGCAGCCTCGGGCTCGTCCGTTGGGTCGTGGTACGGGGAGACGTACTCGTGCTCCAGCGATTCCGTCGCGTTGATCCGTTTCCGCGGGTCAAACACTAGCATCTTCTCGAGCAGGTCGATCGCTACCCATACGGCCTTAGCGCGCGCGAGTGTCACTACAGCGCGGACACGCACCTACTGGGTCGCTGCAGTGCAGCTTCTGCTCGAACGGCACGCGTTCCCGCTTTGGCAAGCTCTGCACAAATCGCAGCGTCTGCGAATACACGGGTTAGCGCGGATACGGACGCGCAAGTAATAGCGCGTACGTTCTCACTCGCGATCGTCTGGATGACATCCTCTGGCGGCGTGCCCAGCAGTTCGGTGATGATCGAGAACTGATGCACGTCTGTGCAGGGACGCTCAGCGACTGCGCTAGAAATACGAGAGCGGAGCGCGACGCACGGTCCTTTCCGGGAAAGAGCGGCTTGCCCTCGAGCATCTCTGCAAAGATGCAGCCCGCGCTCCAGATGTCGACGGCGACGTCGTACTTTTGCCACGTGAGCATGATTTCGGGGGCGCGGTAATAGCGCGTGGAGACGTAGCCTGTCATCTGCGGATCCTGGATGCGCGCCAGCCCAAAGTCGCAGATCTGCGGTGGGCATGCGGGGTCAGTGCGGATGGAGAAGACATGCAGGCCACGCACTCTGAGGTCGCAGTTCTCGTTGATGAGAATGTTGCTTGGTTTCTGGGAGAGGTGGACGTAAGCACGAGGCGGCGCGTAGAGACCGCAGGACGCGTACCAAGTCGCGGTGAACGACGCCGGCGGAGTGCACGTATTTGAGGCCGCGCTGGAGAGTGGTGAGGGCGATGGCGGACGAGAGAAGAAGGAAGGCATACGAGAATTTGATACAGGAAGTACTGTATGAACTGCTTCTCGAGCGGCCGAGAGGTGAGGAGACGATGCAGGTCAGTTCCCAGGAGCTCGGTGACAAAGTAGCTGGAATGGAGCGAGTGAGTGGATGCAGCGGCGGGACACGCGAGTCGGCTTACATGTCCTCGAGGGGGGATATGAACACGTCGCTGAGGCTGATGATCTAAGGGGAGTGTGAGCGATGCGACGCGAAAAACAGGGCGCAGGGCGTGCGCACATTCTCGTGTTGTATGTGCTTGAGGAGCTTGAGCTCGCGGTAGGTGCGCTTGCTGAGGACGGGGGTGCTGAAGGGCTTCATGATCTTCTTGATGGCGACGGAGGAACCGGTGAGCTGGTCCTTGGCGGAGCTAAGATGTGCGGTATGAGCGGGGATCAGCGCGACCCCGAGAGGGTGCACGCACCACACGAGCCCAAATGCGCCTGTAGCGGACAGAGTGTCAGGCAGCGAACACGTATGGAAGGGGGAGAGTGGACTGACCCATTCCAACAGGCTGGAGATCGACATAGCGCGTAGTGACCTGGGTGGGGCAAGTCAGGACGGTGCACGCGGATCGATAGGAGGAGAGGGCACCTCGAAGGACGTGCCGAATATGCTGAGCTTGACAAAAGACATGCTCGGAGGCGGTGGGGAGACGAAGAGAGCGGGGCAGGGAGAGCTGGTGGAGGGGATGGAGGAGATTGCGGTGGATAGCAGGCAGGAGCTCTTGTCGCCCTGGACTCCTTGTGCTCACGTAAGCACGACCCTAACCCTGAACCATCGTCATCGCTGTGGTGTTTCACGGGTGAGCATGTAGAAAAGCGCGGCAGAGAGAGCAGCGTGGCCTGTGCACACAGCTGCCTCTTTCTGCGGACTCTGGAGGCAACAGAGGAGCAAAGGATGGTATGTTTTGGACGGAGGGTATGACGTCGCGGGGCTGATTGCATCGGGAGATCAGATCGCGCGCCCTGACAAGGCCCAGGCCGGCCCATGGCTGCAGACGAGGGCTGCACGTCGGCGCGGGGTGGGGACCGACGCTCGAGGGCTGCTGCCAGATCTGCGCTGCCTATAGCTAGTCGCCCATCTTCGCGGAGTCTCTTGCCCAAGGCCGCCGGACGCGAGCCGCGTCCTCACGCTCGCTCGGCTTCTAGCTGACTACTCCCACACACCCTCCTTGTCTCCCCCCACCATGTCCTTCGTACGCGCTGCCTCTTCCACCCGCCGCGCTCTGGTCAGTTCTCCTCCGCCTCTCCCGCCCCGCACACTCATCTCTTCCAGCTCGCCAATGCACGTCGCTACTCGACAGAGCCCCCGGCTGCCAAATCCTCCAACCTGCCCTTCTGGCTCGGCGGTGCAGGCACGTCCATCGCCTGTCCTCTTCCCGTCTCCCGTTCACCCCCCTCCAGGCATAGCAGGCCTCGCAGGCTACATCTACCTCAAGCCCAGTTCCGCCCCCAAGGCCCAGGCAGCACCCCAAAAGAGCCCCCTCGACCCCAAGAACTACGTCGACTTTGCCCTCAAGCGCATAGAGGACTACAACTACAACACCGCAAAGTCCGTCCTCCCCCCGCCCGCACGTGCACTGACAGCTGACCAGCCCAGGTACGTCTTCGAGCTCCCCAACAACGCCACCTCCCAGCTCCCCGTCGCCTCCTGCGTCCTCGTCCAGCCCGCCAGCGACGCCTCCGACCCCATCAAGGACAGCAAGGGCGAGCTCATCCACCGCCCGTACACCCCCGTCTCGCCCCCCGACCTCCCCGGCGAGTTCGTCTTCCTCATCAAGCGCTACGAGGGCGGCAAGATGTCCCAGTACATCCACTCCCTCAAGCCCGGCGAGAAGATCGGCATCAAGGGCCCCCTCATGAAAATCCCCATAAAAAGTCCGTCCCCTCCCCCACCTGCTGACCCACCGCTCACGCGCCCCCAGTCAACGAGTTCGACGAGGTCGGCATGATCGCCGGCGGCTCCGGCATGTGCGTCCCCCCCCCCCTCCCTCCTCCCGCGCCCGCGCGCTGACCGCCGCACAGCACGCCCATGTACCAGGTGCTCAAGTACGCGCTCGCCGACCCCGCGAACAAGACCCGCTACACCCTCGTCTTCGCGAACGTCGCCCCGCGCGACATCCTCCTGCGCGACGAGTTCGACGCGCTCGCCAAGGCGCACCCCGCCACCTTCAAGCTCGTCCACACCCTCGACCAGCCCCCGCCGGACTGGGCCGGCGCCAAGGGCTACGTGAACAAGGAGCTCATCATGCAGCACATCCCCCCGCCGTCCCTCGGCACCAAGGTCAAGGTCCTCATCTGCGGTGCGTCTGCGCTTCCTCCTCGTGTCCGCTGTGCGGTGTCGTGACCGCGTCCGCGTCTGCAGGCCCGCCCGGGCAGGTCGCCGCCGTCGCAGGCAAGAAGGACGGCATGCAGCAGGGCGAGGTCGGCGGTGTCCTCAAGGAGCTCGGCTATACCAAGGACCAGGTGCGTGCGGCGCCGGCCGGCCGGTGCGCATGGCTTACGTGTTCTGCGCGCAGGTCTTCAAGTTCTGAGTGGGCGTGCGTGGGCGAGGGGGGACGCTCTGCTGGGCTTGTGTACAATGTAGAGCTGCTCATGGATGCAATGACACCTATTTGCTTGCATCATGATATACATTCTGATGGCACTCGCCCTCTTGGCAACCCTGCCTGCCGTACTACCAGCCTCCGGCCTCCGCCTCGTCAATGACCACAAGCTCCCGGCCCTCCGCGACCACCTCGCCCTTCGCGCACCCCACCGCGCGCACGACGCCCGCCCCCGCCGCACGCACACCGTCTCCGTCTTCATGCTCTCCAGCACGACCACCGCCTGCCCCCGCTCCACGCGCGCCCCCACCCCACCCGCACCTCCACCACCACGCTCGGCATCGGCGCGCGCAGCGCCCCCGCCGCCCCGCCCCCCCTCCCTCCCCCCCCCCTCCGCCCCACCCCGGCGCACGCCGCACAAGCACGACCGCCTCCGCCCCCCCCCGCGCCCCCAAACACCGTCAGCCGCTCCTCCGCCCCCGCCCGCTGCACGACGACCGTCGCGCGCCGCACCGCCCCCTCCAGCGCCGCCTCGACCGCGTCCCGCCCCACAAGCCGCGCGCGCACGCCCCCGAACGCGCGCGCGCCCACGACGACGTCGAACAGCCCCTCCGCGCCCGCATCCGCCACGTGCACCGCGACGTCGACTCCGTCCGCGCGGAGCACGACGCGGTGCGCGTGCGCGTCGCCGCCGAAGCGGCGCGCGCCGAGCGCGGTCCAGGGCGTCGCGCGTGCGGGCGAGTCTGCGCGCGCGCGGAGGACGAGGAAGAGCGCGGCCTGCGCGAGGAGCGCGCGCGCGGGCGCCGTGGGCGGCGGGAGGAGCGCCGCGCGGTGCTTCTGCGAATGCGAATGCGGGTGAGTGTGTGCGGGGCGGCACGGGGCGGGGGCTTACGGGGATGAAGCCGGTCTCGACGGCGCCGGCGACGAACGCGGGGTGCGCGGCGAGCGCGCGGAGGAACGCGATGTTCGTGGACACGCCTGCGACGTGGTACGCGTCGAGCGCGGTGCGGAGCGCGCGGAGGGCGTCGGTGCGGGAGCGCGCGTGCACGACGAGCTTTGCGATCAGGGGGTCGTAGAAGACGCCGATCTGCGCGCCCTGCGCGAAGCCCTGCTCGAGGCGCAGCGCGGGCGCGGCGGGGGGCGCGCTGGCGGACGTGACGGGCGGCGCGAATGTGTGGGTGGGGGTGGGGGTGGCGAGGTAGACGAGCTGGCCCGAGTCGGGCAGGAAGTCGTTGCGCGGGTTCTCGGCGTATATGCGCGCTTCGAAGGCGTGCCCGACGAGCGGGATGGCGGACTGGGAGAGGGGGAGCGGGTTTCCTGCTGCGACCTGTGTTCGATATTTAGGCTGTGGACGCCGCAGATACGAGCTACGAGATAAAAATACCTCCAGCTGCCACTCTACCAGGTCCAGCCCCGTGATCATCTCCGTGACCGGGTGCTCAACTTGCAACCGCGTGTTCCTGAAAGTGTATACATCAATATTGAATGTCTCGAGACAGCAAACATGGCGCATACATCTCCATAAAGAAGAACTCTTGCGTGTCATTGTCGAAGATGAACTCAACCGTGCCGGCGCCTACATAATTTACAGCCTTTGCTGCTGCAACGGCCGTGGCGCCCAGACTTGCTCGATGCTCGGCAGAAAGACCGGGTGCAGGGGCCTGGACGGTGCTGTCATCATTCACGCAACACTGCAGCCTCTCGGAATGCCCACCTCCTCGATGATCTTCTGATTCCGCCGCTGCACGGAGCAATCCCGCTCCCACAAGCTGACACACTCGCCCTGCGTGTCCGAGAACACCTGCACTTCGATATGACGCGGGCGCACGATGTACTTCTCCACAAGCACGTCGGTGTTCCCGAATGCCTTCGCGGCTTCGCGCCGCGCGGAGCCGAGCGCCTCTGCAAAGTCTGCGGGCGCGTGCACGGTGCGCATGCCCTTACCGCCACCGCCGTGCACCGCCTTTATGAGTACGGGGTAGCCTGTGGCAGGTCAGCGACCACGGTCGATATAGAGGCGGTTGCGCTACCTATGGCTGCTGCCTGCTGCGCCAGGAAGTCTGTATCCTGGTTTGAGCCATGGTATCCTGGGACGACTGGGACGTGCGCGGCTGCATGCAATGTCCGAACGAAGCATCAGGAGACATAAAGCGCGTTGTGCGAGTGCAGGTAGCCCACCGGACATGATCGTCTTGGATTCGCTGGAAGTCGAAACGTGAGACGAGCTCAGTGAGGCGCGCGGTAAGCACGGACCTCTTTGAGCCCATACTCACGATGGCACTGGCTGGCGGGCCTATGAAGACGATTCCCTCTGCCGCGAGACGCTCGGCAAAGTCAGCGTTTTCGCTGAGGAAGCCGTAGCCAGGGTGAACCGCCTTGGTGCCCATTCAACGTGGTGAGAACAGATACGATGGAGAGCATGACACATACAGACCTGAGCACCGCTGCGATGGCACACGTCGATGATTTTGTCCATGCGGAGCTGTCGCGTCCATTTGTTAGGAAGGATAGCATGCGCACGGGGAATTTCGGATCCTCACATAGCTCTCCGAAGATGGCGCCGGCCCAATGCAGTACGCTTCATCTGCCTGGTACTGTGAACATTGTGACATGCAGGGGACTCTGAAGAATATACCATTTGAACGTGGAGCGAAGTAGCATCGACCTCGCTATAGACAGCGACGGTCTGGATGCCGAGCTTCTTGGCCGTTCGGATGACGCGACATGCAATCTCACCTCTGCAGCCAGTGAGCACCTGTGGATTGTGCAGGTGCGGTATACCGATTACCTGTTCGCAATGAGGATCTTGTCAAAGTGGGGGTATCGGAACACCTGCCCTGGAGTTGCGTCTACGGAGAAATGAGTGAGTAATAAGCTAGCTACAAATATAGTCACTGGTGACCTGCAGCAGAGGCGAACGAGCGAGCAAGGTAAGGAGCAAGAGAAATAGTCGAGGGCCCGGGACGTCCGAGTCTTTCTGTCACACCGAGACTTCCGGACGCGACAGTGGTGCGAGCAGTTGGGCGAGCAGTGGTGAATAAACGAGAACTAGGGCCATTTATATTCTGCCGCGGAAGAGCAAGAGAGACCACAGAGCGTTGTGCAGGTCGCATGGCGGTTAAACGTTACACTTCGAGTCTGAGGCTCCAGCAAACCCCGCCGCCTTCAGCCACCCCCGCATTATCCCGATAAGGCAATCATGTAGTGATCATCCCGCTCCCAGCGGCGGCCTAGCTCTTTGTTCGCGACCACGATGGCGAAAATCACCTCTCTGCCGACAGAAACTCTGACCGCCATTGCGGCCCTGGTCAAAGGTCGCAATCGCTTCAATAGTCTGTACCCTCTCTCACGCACATGTACTCTCCTCAACGAAATCTGCGCCGAGTTCATCTTTTGCGAGTACGAACTCGTCGTCCGCAAAGTCACATACCGTGGTGACATGTTCCAAGACCACCAACATATGCATGAGTGGAGCAACAGGGCCGTCAAGGCCCGTCTGGCCCACTTCCGCAAGAAGGCTCCCTTCGTCCGCGAACTTGTCCTCATCGACCACTCATATCGGTATGTCACACTCCATCAGCCTGAACAAGTATCAGCAGTATCTCACGGGCCGCAAGTGATCAACCCCACGAATTTCTGCCGGATCGCATGCTTTCTGCACTCCTCCGCTCTCTTAAGACAGCGCGGAGAATCACACATGTAACGCTGCAGAGCGTCCCTCCCGGTCATCGGCCTCCGGACCTCGAAGTTGAACTGCCTCTGCCAATCTGGGACTGGATCAGGGCAAGATCCCTCAAGTTTCTTTACATTGGTCTCAATATCCATGCACCGCGAGGGGCTCTGCCGTGCGCCAACGTCGATCATTTCAACGCGTGGATCTACAAGGACGGCCCTGTCGATTTTCTCCCTGTGAGTATCCTCCCACTTATCGCTACTCTGGCCGCTCTGAACACGCATTGTGTGCGCATAAGCTGGTGAATCCCCGCCGGCTCTCGCTGACGCACGCTGCCAAGTTCGACATCGACGCTAAAACCTTCCAGTCGCTCATGCTCGGCGCACGCCACTACAACCTGCGCACACTCCAGCTCGCATTCTTCGTCGCACACGACGATGATTGCGTCTCTTTCGACTTCTCCGGTGTGCCCCGCGCCGACATCCGGATCCGGCTCAGCCTGAACATAGACTACAAAAGTACCCCGCCTAAACAGGTACCCGTCAGCTGCGTTGTATCGTCCGTACAAGCCCGCTGACTGTGGCTGTGATACAGGAAGAATTAAAGGTGGCAATGCAACCCCGCTTTGAGGAGGACTTGAGTACATACAAATTGATGATTGACCGGGAATATCACCCAATGCTGGTGATTCATCGTCCTCCCTTGGTACCGGCTTAGGATGGTAAAATGCCACAGTAGAAAAGGCAGAAATTGATCGGTGTGTTCCAGAGCGGAATATTGAGCAGAGATATAGTGCAGAGGCTTCGAAACCCGCCGCGGTGAATGCCTGCTCTCGTCCAAGTATGATGTGCAATCGTCCTCCCTCCCTACGGGAGATTAGACCTATATCTTCACAGGCCCGATCTGATAATTCCATTTGTGTAATCCAAACGAAAGCACATCCGCGCATGAACTAATGCATTATGCAGGAAATACTATACACACTGTGCTGTAGATATATGGCGGAGCAAGGTAGGTATGTGCCCGGTCCACGGCCTCCCGGCCAACCGCAGAGCGCGGACATACTCGCGCAGAAAACGAAGGCGATAAAAAGAGCTCAAGATAATAACGCGGAGCCCGCGCTCTAGCGCACACCACACCCACCCACACGCACGCGCTCACCCGAGGCTCGGATAGAACGCTGACGGCGGCGGCCGCGCGTCCCGCTCCCGGTCCCGCTCCTTCGTGCGGTCCTTGTCCTTGTTGCGCCCGAACCCGAGCATCGGCGCATTGAAGCTCAGCTTCCTCGTCGAGCGCTTCACACTCGCACTCAAGCTCGGCGGCGGGCCCTCGGCCACGCTCACGCTCGTCGTGCTCGCCGTCGAATCCGACGTCGAGAACCCCAGCGCGCCCGCACCCGGGCTCGTCGCGCTCGACGGGCGTTTCAGCCGAGGCGAGCGGGGCGGCGCGCTGTCCGCGCTCATCGCACGGCCGCCGTCCGGACTTTGGTTCGGCCCCGCCTTGCCCTTGCCCGATGCGGTCAGCGAGAGCGACGGGAACCCGTTGGTCGCAGGCGTCCGTGGCGTCGAGGGAGACGCGGGCAGCGTCGGGAGCGGGGGCACGATGCTCAAGGGCCGGGAACGCCCGACGGTGGCGCCCGCCGTCGACGGGCGCGGCGGAAGCTTGCCCGCGACGGGGGCACTCAGCTTCGACGTCTTCCGCGCGAAGTCCGGCGTCGACTTCTTGTGCTCTGGCAGCGGCCGCTCATGCACGATGGGCGACGATGGAGTCGATGTGGTCGTGTGGTCGGGCGGCGCGGCGGACGCGCGTGAGTCGAAAAGGCCGATCTTGGAGCCGCGCCGCGCGAAGCCGTCCTTGCCCGGCTGCGCGGTGTGGAACCACGCGTCGTCCCTGGCGGGCGGCGCGGCGCGGTCGGTTGGGGCACCGCTGAACGACGCCTCGAGGCGTGAGCTCTTGCGCTTGAACCACATGCTGCCCTTCTTTTCTGGCGTCTTTTCCTTCTCCTTGACCGTACCGTTCTGACGGATTGGCGAGCCGGGCACAGTCGGAAAGTCGTGTGCGTGGTGGCTTGTCTCGGCGGTGGATGCGACGGAGTGTGCAGTCTGTGGGCGATGCGAAGATGATGCCACAGGAGGCACCGGAACGGGAGGCGCGGTCGTGTCGAGCACGCTGCGCCGGCTATCGGTGCCGTTACCATTTGCACGCACGCGCATAGAGGGCGTATGCCGAAGAGTATTGAACAGTCCGCCGAGAGTCCCGCCGGGTGTCGCAGAAGTCACAGCCGGTGATGATTGGCTTGGGGATGTGGGGGGGATCGACAGAACCAGATTTGGTGGAGCTACTTTTGCATTCGGGTTTGTAGAAAGAGGAACAGGGTGTGTGGCAGGTGTCGCGGGAGGAGGAGAGTCACTCTGGTCTGAGAGATCGAGTTCCTCGGAAAGTCCGGGAGGAAGTGCAGGCGACCCGGGCTCGGTATCGCCAGAATCGGTTGCCAGGCTTGCACTGTTACCGGCTTTGAGTGTGATATCAATCGGAGCTGCCGCCGGCGCTGGAGGACGAATTCCGAGTGCTGCCATGTCGAGGTCGGCCGCTTGATAGTACAGAACATACGCAGCCCCACTTGAGGAGTCGCCGAAATACTTCGGGATGTCGGATTCTTTGATAATGTCGACGTTGTCATCGTCGAAAAGCATCCATGTTCCGCGAGCCTTAATGAGTGTCACATAATGCCCATGATGTGGGCCGCTATACGAGAAGGTCGTCAGTACAACGAGGCAACCATGCAGACCCAGCACCTAAATATCGAAGAAAAGATAGTGACGCACTTTCCGATATGGACGACAATAGCAAACAGCTCGTACAAGCGATCCGGATCCTCGGCGTCATCCACAGTATTGAACAGCCGGAGTTCCACGGGAAAAGCCACCCGGTACGCAAGCTTGATATACTTGCCTACGTCCTCTTGATATTTGAATCGTTTTAGATGAAGCGCAAGTATGTGAGGTAGCTTCTTGATTTTCATCCTGTAAATCATGAGATACCACGCTTCGTGAACTGCTGTAGCGCAGCAGTACATCTTTTGACGCACCTCTTCTCGGCCTCCTGCAAATCACAGCAGGAGTCGCAGAAAAACTTATTCTTCTGGCACAACATCTCGCTAGCACTAAACTGCCGGAGACACGCGGTCACGCTCGAGTTCTGTTCGATATCGATAGAAAGGTCAAGGAAGGACTCGTCACGTGATGAGACCGTCTCGCATGTGAGACAGCGAGTTTCGCTGGTAAGGGTGCCTTCAAATAGGCGATGAACGAATGTGGTGTGGAATGTCGAAGGATGGGTTGTAGACCCAGAGGTGGTCGTAGTTGGAGGAGCGGCGAGTGATGATATTGTAGCTATGGATGTGGACACTGGTGGACCGGGTTTCACGGTCATGTCACAGGTAGCAGCAGGAACACTCACAGTCTTCTCCCGAATGTGCGCCAATTGCGCTCCCGTTCAGATGGTAGCCGTTCTTCCTGTCCTCCTCCATCTCCTCCACGATCCTGTTCAGCAGGAAATTCAGGAACTCGTGCGCGTCCTGGTGCATTGAACCGCGGAAGAGCTCGTTGAGCTCTCTAAGCTTGTCAATGAACGCGCGTGGAGGCACGGTGCCCTTGTCAGCCGGGTTCTTGCTGATATGCATATATAGGGAGCGGAGGGCGGATAGCAGGGTTGGCGGTGCTTGAGGTATTGTGAAAATAGTTGATGTACTGGGGGTCACGTTGTGGGTGGAAGACGTTGAGGGCTGAGTCTGGGATGGTGCCTCGGACATGGAGAATTTGCGCTCGGGCCTGCGACGCGCGTTTTGGGGGGACTTGTGGACGGTGCCGCGGGCTGTGGCGAAAGAACGGTGGGTGGCGTAAGGGTGGAGACATCGGGCACGGACGGGTCTGGGTACTGTAGGAGGAGTTCTCGGAAGGGGCCACAGTAGTAGAGGGCCTGGAGGACAGAGTTGGCGTAGCTAGAGGAATATCGAAATCAGTCGAACACAAATTGATTACTTGAGTGAGACAAGGATGCGAGATACGTAACATACAGCTGCGCCGTCGCGTCGCGCTGCGTCTGATGTGCTAGCCGCTCCCCAAACTGCGCCGACGCCGACCTTGTTCCCATCAGAACTTACAGGATCCTCACATCACTGTCTGCGACATGCTCATGCCGTCAGCCGAGCAACCCGACACCTTTGTGGTCAGTGGGGGGATAGCAGTGATGCGAGAGTCCGAAGTGAATGATGGGAGCCGGAACAAGTTTGGCATGGACATTCGAGCGAGAGCAGAACGCAGAGGCAACGCAAGGCAGAGGCAGCAAGGCGGTGCAAGTAAGGTGATTATGTACATACCATGTGTTCCCAAACTAGCAGATGGTGAGGTCGTGAGCAACAGAAAGAAGGAGGCGCGAAGGGACGCACATTCTCTAGACCAAATAGTTTGGCATCCGCAGGAGAGACGACGGCGGGGCGGGCGGGCACGACGGCGGCCGGAGGAGAGTGGGATGGAGTCTGTGGTGCGCCGAAGGAGATCCATTTTCCAATGGCCATAACTCTGGCTCACAGGAGCGGGAGCCAGGATGTGGAGGAGGAGGGAGAGTTGTAGATGAGTTGCAAGACGGCGCTCCTGCACGAACCTCCGCCCCGCACACCGGCCAAGGCACGCTTGTATATATATGGCAACTTTCCATCTTGCCTGAGTTCCCTCCGGCTGGCATTCCTCTCCGTCTTCCAACAACCTCTCCCTCGCCACAACACTCGACGTGGCCCGTCGTTACGCCTCCCGCGCAGCGGCACATCCACTGCTTCTCCGTGCTGTGCGTTACAGTCTCTAAATCGCACGCACGAGCGCCAGGTGCGATCTTCTCAGAATGCCGTGTGCCTGGTTCCTGCTGCATAAGGCCTCGCTGAACTTTCACACCTCTCCGACCCCATCATCGGTACCGACACCCAATCCTTCCGCCCGCCCTGGACCGACTCCCTTGCCTGCAGCTTCCCCGGCGCCGGCGCGGACAGGAGCGCACTGATCTGCTGATCTGCTTCCTCCCATACTCCCAGTGGTACCATGACACAATCTCTCCGTATGCTCGCACAGAACGGAACGACACGGCCAACTGGTGACTGAAGGTTCAACGCTCATCCTCATACCTGTGCTGATTTGCCCATCGCCAATTCGGGATGGACCCCAACGATAGGGCACTCTCGGGACGCTCGCTACTGTTATGACCGCGACGATCCGAGGCATGGTGTCCAACCCCCAATTCTCCTTCACATCTCTGCATGCATCCCGACATGTCCTGTTCCTGTGCCCATGGCATTATCTGGTTGTGTGTCGGCAGCGCGCCTGTCCCTCTCGCAGCGCTCAACAAGCACCGTCAGGGTTCTATGCGATCGGATTCGCCTGCGCATCGGTCCGCCCGAACGCCAAGCCAAGCTCATTGCCATAGAATACACGACACCCCGCAACTCTGCGATTGCGCCTGCCCGAGGCGCCGACGTCTGCTCGAAGTGACTGCTTGCTAACAAAGTGTCGAACCCTGCTCTAGGTCAGCTGTCGCGGATGAGCAGACGCCATTGCACTTGAGACCCACCAATCTTCGCCGCAGTAGGTCAGGTTCCTGCCCTGCTAGAACCTACATCGCCCGTGGCGCCCCATGGGGTTACTCGTGCGTACGGACGTGACAGCCCCCGTGGCATGTTGCACTATTTGCCACCTCATCGCGATGGTCCTTGCTTTCCGACGACATCGCAAGACCTGTACACGTTCGCCCGGATCGACCCGATGAACGTTTTTCATGATCAGTACTCACAGGTCACCCGCACGCGCTAGGTGGCATTCAGCTTGATTAGCTATCGATACAGTAATAACCCTTGATACACGTATAATCGCACTATAAAATAAGCTACACAGTCCGGGGAGAAAAAAGTGAGTGTATGCACGCATGCAGAGTGTCAAAATCAGGTTCACGAAGTGTCCATCCCGTACTCGAGCGTATCCCGCCAGTCCTGCGGAGTCGGCGGGCGCGGGGCATTTATCTCGTCGGGATTGGGGCTGAGCACCGACGACAAAGGCAAGGGCAAACGCTCGCCATCGCAGTCTGCAACCGACATACGTCAACATCGCCACCACATCAACACAGGACATCACTCACCGTACCGCGGTGCCCGCGCATAGTCAAGCACCGTCACCGTTTGCTCGTCCTCAAACGCAAGACACAGCCTCCCGATCGTCTCGTCCCACGCCGCCGCCGCGACGCGCTTCGTGACGACCTCCCGCGGGACCTCCAGCCCGCACACAACCGTCTGCGGGCCCGTCCACTCGCCCTCGACCGTCACCTGCTCCTCGATGCGCGTGCGGCTCGCCGGGTCGAAATAGCGGTACATCCGCCACACGTGCGGCGCGTCCGCGCGCTCGTCCTTGGGCACGACGAACACGACGGTGCGGTACGAGCCCGGGAGGATGCGGAACGCGCAGCCCGCCGGCGCGCGGTGCATCTTCATGAGCGAGTGGTGGCTCAGCGGGTACGCGTACGTCGTGTACGAGCCGTACTTCGCGCGGGGCCCCGGCAGCTCCTCCGCGTCCTCGTCGTCCTCCGCGTCCGCGTCTGCGTTGGGCGGTGTCGGCGGAAGCTCGTGGTAGATCGAGCGCGGGAAGAAGGTGACGCGGATGCAGAACTCGGGGTCGGCGGTGCGGAAGAAGACGGAGATCGAGCGCGGCGCGCGTGGCTCGTCGTCCGCGCCGAATAGCGTGGGCAGGATGGAGTCGTCCTCCTGCGGTGGGATGCCGTGGTCGGAGATGTGGACGCCGGTGACGGTGCCGCCGTTGTCGTTGACCCAGGTGCGTTCGATGGGGTCGCGCTCTACCTCCCTGGGGGCATCCCCAGAGGGGACGACGTGGTACATCTCGACCGGGTAGTCCCGACTGCCGACGACTTTCCGCACTACCAGGATGCAATTCTGCGCGGGGACCAGCCGGATGGCCATGATGTGGTGTTGCTGCGCCGCAAATGGGTGAGTAATAATTCTTACTGTATCGCTGGCCAGAGCACGTACTGCGTCCGCAATGTCAGTGTCCAGGCAGGTCATCGTCGAGACCGCACCGCCGTTCAGGTCCTTAAAGATAATAATTTTGGAGCCCTTGAAAATCGCGAGATATGGCAAGCCCCAGATTTCGTCAAGGGCAGGAATACCGAGCCTTCGACTGGTCCGAACAATAGCGAGACGGCGGAAGGGGGGAGGTTGGGCTCTGGCGTGCCGAAGAAATTCTTCAGAGCCCGGCACGAATCGGAGGTCACCTAGGATTTCGAGGGCTTCGAGAGAAACGTGCAGCGAGACGCATTCGTATTTCATGGGGATCTCGGAGTCGATCTCATAGTCAGCGCTGTAGTCAGAGATGTCGATGCTGTGTGTCGAAGGCTAGTCAGTTCAGTGAGGTCGTCGACAGACTAGGTCGCACATACCCTGCGGCTCTGTCAGAGGCGTGTTTGTAGTCGCGTCGAACATAGGAAATGACAATGCCGCGAGACCCCTTGATCGTCATGTATTTCGCCTGGAGATGGAAGGCTTTCGTAGTGGTGGGTGTCTTCGCCAGGGGCACAGCGCCGTAGCAGCTATAGTCCATGACAAATATGACAATGGAGTAGTTAGTGCGCGCTTTCCCATCAGAGACGGATGCGACAGCGTATTGGCCTCCTGGGAGGATGACCATGCTGTGGACGTTGTGATAGGCGTTAAACTTCCAGTGGTGTATGCATCTGGGCGATCTCATGGCCCAATTTTGCTCGATGGAGACGGCGCGCAGAAGTATTCGTTCGGCCTCCATACCGTTGAGTTGTCCGAGGGAGTAACGTGATGTTGGAGGAAGAGGGGGAAGGGGGACCTCGGCCCATCGCAAGAGTCGTTTCCAGATGCTTGAATGGTGAGTAAGGTAATAATATAGTTTGCTAACCTAAATCGCTGCTCAACGTTGTATGAACAACAGAGTGATAGGAAGACGCACCTGCCGCATATGTATGACGTCGACTACCTCGAGGTGGTAGAATACTTGGTCAACAAGTATGTCGTTGGGTAACTTGCTGATATAGCAAGGGTCGGCGCCGGACTTGCGACACCGGATAAGGAAGTCCAGCGACTTAAAGTGAAGAGGCATCGGTAGGTGTGACCAGCACAGACTCTAGGAGGGGAGGAGGGTAAGCGAGATGAGGGTTGCCAACGTTGACGCAGGGGAGCCATCTTGTAGGGTGATGAACTTTGCACGTATTTTTGACTGTGGGCGGCGCACCCTTGTATTCCGTAGACACGGAACTAACGAAAGTGGTCAATGTTGAGCAACGCGAGAATTTGTTGAGATTGAATCCTTGTACTAACCAACGCCGTTCTTACAAGCATTGCCTAATTTGGAACCACGGCAATAAGAACGCCCAGTAAGCGCCCCAGACTAGCTCGAACGCGCTCTGAGCTATCATTGAGAACCGATTACTGGGGAACTAGGTGCCTAATGTGAGAACAAGGGGCAGGACTTGCGAAGACGTACTGCATGAATATCTGGCGCTGGCCAACCCAGAGTGTATACGGATGGTATTTACAGGGCATTACACCTCCCATATGTAGCGTGTCATGCTCCAGCTGTTGGCGGCTACCAGTGTTGGGAGGGACGGAGGGAGGACAATCTCAACATAGGCGGCTGCTGCGTGAGCGATGCTCGTAGGACAATCTTCGAATGTCGCGTGCCATCATGAGCCGCATTCATGGTGGTTCTTGCTCAGTATAGCCTGGACGTCGTTACCGGGCTTCGTGGACCTATTTTCCATTTTGGAAGATCTCGTGTTCGGGTTCTGCCAGTGGGTAACCATGAATAGTGGTTCCGGAACTGTAGTAGATATATCCTCGAGACAGAGGTCGGTGACCGTTGAGGTCTGCAGGCTCTGAGCACTAGTTGACGCGTCGACGGTCGGTAACCGCAGAGTTCGCCATGCATAATGTGTTAAGAAGAGGCGTTAAGACATGGTATTCTGCTTGTCCAAATCTTGTTCTGCACAAACAACCACATAAGGACGCTGCAGTAGACGCTTCGCGTGACTGCTACTACGAACCTCGACAATGACCGTCAGACAGCGTCAGGCCGAGCAATGCTAAATGGAATGTCTCACTGGCATGCCCTGCGTATGCATTGCAATTGGAGATGATTGTAATGTCGACAGACAGGAACAGCATCGTTGCATCATGCGGCTGTGCGCCCTTGGCGTCTTCGTGGCGTCTACTTAGCCGAAGCGACGATGCCTGCCTATTGGCATCCGGAAATCCCTCACTCCCTGCCTCGAGACCTACCCGCAGGCGGGGCACCCAATTCAGTCGTTGAAGGATCTTCAATTGTCAGGCTCAGCCATCACCGACCAAGTCTCTCGAAGAGCCGTGCTAAAGCCATCGGAGCTGAGGTAGTGTTATACGCCCATCATGAGTGTCGACTCTTATCCAGAGTGCGTACTTGATCCGTTGCGTCTATTCCAATGCTTAATCCCTAGCAGCCCGTGGTACTTGACGGGTATGTTTTATTGGACCAAATACAGATCCCGCAGCTGCGTTAATATTTATACGGTGCCTATGCCCGTCCAATCCAGTCGTCCGCACCCAAGGTCTTATGTTCATCCGCCCGGAGAAATCCTGGCGACCGATCGTATCAGTCGTGCTCACCGACACACAGCAGACATACGAGACGATTCTCGGTTGTGACGGACAGAATCCGAACCTCAAGTCGCCCATAGTTCTGTGTGTCACTTGATATAATCCGTCTATGAGTCCGAGATTGACAGTGACTTTTGGCTTTAGGCGCGACGTCGACCGCAGCACCCGGCTTGACATCCGAGTGTGGCATAAGTCTCACAGCAAGAAGCGCACGAAGCGCCACGAAGTTGGGTCCGCATACGTCTCGTTGGACGAGGTGCTGCGACAACAAACACGCCCGGGGTCAGGTCAGCTCCAATCATTTCGTACTAAGGTCCAGATGCCTCATTGTTCCTGGCGCAGACCTCAATCTACGCCTCAGTTGTCCGACTCCGCAGAAGAAAAGCCCAACAGTTGCTGGCCGACAGCAGTACTCGGCGGTGCTAACAATCCGGCTGGTGCCACCTCCATCATTTGCTTCGTCGTCTTCTATTCCGTCACCATCAGTTCACGATAGTGAGGACGGTGGCCTGTCGGACGCAACGTCATGTCAGTGGTGTGGTCCAGAGTGGGTGACCTGTCCATATGTTGACGTCGGGATTATGGTACAGGGAGTGCGCCGTCAGGGTCTTTGGGCACCTCGACAATCGCAAGCTCCGAGAAGGTGCTGGTCCACGACGACAGACAGCTGGACACCCACAGCGCACAGCTCAAAAAGCGGCGAAAACGACGCATACGCGGCTACCAGATCGACTCGGACGACGAAGACGGTGGCTCCGACTCGTATGAGTCATCTAGTCCTCCCTCACCTCAGGACGGTTATTTCCCGCCATTCATACAGGACGACTTACAGTCTGGCGGGTTAGAGCAGGATGTGGAGGGTCCGCGTTGGTTTGCGGGCATGATGCTGCCGCGGTATGCCGACCAGAGCGGTGTGGACGACTCGTCGTCCCTGCCGGAGAGATTCGTAGATGTATTTGCGCCATACCACGAGTTGCGGAGGGCAACGCTCGATTCGGACTACGAGAAGATCCTGGGGCGGCTGTTGACAGAGTGGTATGTCGTCGGTGGCTCGGTACGTTCGGAGCATCTCTACAGCAGCAAGCCCTGACCTCGTTTCTTCGCAGCTTCTGGCATTAGCTGGGTAAGCAGACATTCTCAAGCGCAGTCACGTGCGAGCTGACGGCTCTGCAGTATCGACGCCGCGGTGTTCGGGTTCGCGCCCGGCTCACTGTTCCCGATTGACTGGCTCTCAGAGCACGTCGTCGCCTTTGGCGCGATCGCCGCCGGGCTCGGGCTCGTGTTTGACGCCTGGTTCCTCGTGTGCTACAGCGGCGCGGACGCCGCGAAGTTCCAGGTGCGCCTCCATCCCGCACACACCTCCCCACAGGCTAATAGTAGTACGTATCCAGCGCCAAGTGACGGACGTGTACGGCTCATACTTCTTCTTCTGCCTGACATGCCGCCTGCCGACGCTCTGCATGTTCCTCTCCGCGGTCGCGCTGATGATCTTCCTGCTCGGCGTCGCATGGGCGGCGTGGCCTGCGGCCGTGCTTGTCATGTCGTTCCTCGCAGGCACGCTCGTGAGCTTGCAGTACCTTGTGTTCGGGTGCCATCGTCTGTTCAATCTGTGTGTGTGGCTCGCGCGGACACTCTGGAGGGTCGTGCGGGGACGCTTTACGGCTCAGGATGTGCCCACAGAAGGGTGCAATGTGCCGGAGGTCCGGGAGGCGGGCGTGGCACAGTGAGATCTGTTTGCGAAGGCTGGGGTTGTCGAGGTACGCTACTTTTCGTACGAGTTCGGCAGCGATGTATCCTGACTGAGGCTCATGATTGCATTGCAATTCCATCCAGTGCTTGGTGTTCGACATTCTTACCAGGGATGTCAGAGCATTGAACAACGGAGCGACGATATCAATCTTTGACCTGCAGCCAACGTTCACTTCGGTGCCGAGCGTTGGCGAGGGAAGGCTTCCAAAACGACGGATATTTACTCAACTCTCAACATCCGTCTACGTTGGCTTCACTGCTTGTTGCATATAATTATATATGGATCTTACCACTTCATCTAGTATTATTGTAGGGATCGGGGGGAGAATCCACAATGGTGTTGGGAATGTTGCAGACAATGCCGGACGGTGCAAGTTGAGATATGGTACAATTGCGTAAGTGTTAGACAACACACAGACAGCGACAACTCCGAAAGCACTGTTCTACCCGTCTTGCAAACTCTCCGGGTCGAATCTATGTACGGTCTGGATCGCCTCGCAACCTTTGCGCGCAAAGACGAGCTGCGGTAAAGTTTTCAGTTATCTGGAGAGCTGTGCAAGGCGAACAATGCCCTCACCATGTAGGGATTTGCTGTAGAGCCACTGGTATCTGCCAATACTTCGTCTTTCGAGACGACACTGACGTCTGAATCGTTATACTTGAACCACATGTCGGGCTTGTCAGGTAGATAACGCGAATATAGGAAGTAGTGGCCCCAAGATGGCGAGGACCCGCGATGGATGAAGACGGACGTCAATTCGTACGCAACCTTGGTGTCGTCTTTCCAGACATCTTCCAAATCCCCCTTGAGACGGACGGCGTCGTTCCGCTCCTTCTCGAGCTGCGCAGTGACAAGATCTCGCTCGCCGAGGAGCGTAGCACAAAGTGCTTCATCCGCTTCCGGCAGGTCGACTTGTGTCTGCTGCGACAGGAACTCCGCAGTGCTACCCAGCGCGACGTCGAACGGAGCATACTTCGCGCAAGGATTGAGACCACAGCATCAATGCCATAATGGAAGCGCTTACCTTATCCTGGGTCAGACGCTGTATCCGCTCGCGACAACCAGTCAATGCAGCCTGCGTAGTCTTCGCCTCTGCTTTCTTGGTTATGTCCGCGCTATCCAAGAAGCGATCCATGTAGATCGTCTCTCCAAACTTCACGTACGCCTGTGATTTGTATGCTTGCTGAGTCTCACGGTCAAATTGAACGCGCTGTCGGCCACCGTTAGAACAGTCCTGCTCAAGGATGACCACACATGCTTACCTGAAGTTGTATTTGCAACAGCGGCGGGAGGTCGACGAGTGACACCTCCATACGCTTCTTCTGACCTGCGAGTTCGACAACGTCGTCAAAGTACCGGTTCAGCCCGTCATATAGATCGATGCCTTCGTCGGATACGTTGACGTGCAGATGAGAGAAGAGATCCTCCTTTTCGTGAATGGAAGACTGGTGTCGTGGATTGTCCGATGGCGATATGTCGGTCAGACGCTGACGCTTCTTGCCGTAGAACAATCTACACGCAAAAGTCGGCGGGCAGAAAACAAGGACTAGTAATTTAGCCCAGCGCACCTTTTGACAACACTCGTTTTGTCGTCCTCAGCACCCGTCATCTCTTGGAAATCGAGCAGAGCGGTCTCGATTTGGAACATGCAGTTGTCCATGCACTCAGATACGTCGTGCTGTCTACCTGAGGCCATATATCAGCACCACGTTGTAAGCCAACGGTGTGGAAGCGCACCGAACATCATAACGGAATCGTCCATCTGACGCTTCCTCATAGGAAGCGGAGGAGCTTTGGATCCACTGTGGGTATCGTGTTCTTCCTCACGCATCTCAATGTCACCGCTAGCATCAGGGGGTTTGAGCTTCGAAGACGACGCGACATTCTCCTGTGCATCAGACGTGGATGGGCGGGTGGATTCTACGGTGGAATTCTCCTGCGGATGCAGTTTGTCGACATCCATCATCGTATCACGAGGTCGCTTCCCGAGGACAGACTCCGTCGGACTCTGGGCGGGAGAGCCAGAAGAGCGATCATAGGGAGGGTGTGTGGGCGCGTCGTCGACGAGTGTCGCATCTGTATCGTTGGACTCATCGGTCCCTGTCCGGTCCTGGTCATCTTCTTCCTCGTCCTGAGACGTCACGAGGGCAAGTTTCGCGAGGTCGATGGTAGGAGTGACCGCGGGTACATCACAATACTCAAGGTTCCAATACAGATCAGCGAGCTGATTGACGACTGAGCGGGGAGATCAGATATGTGTATCCTATAACGACAAAGACCCTACATTTTTTCGATCGCTGAATTTCTCGTCGTGTGACCATCCTTCCACCGACGCGGTGGCGCTTGAGGTCATCATCGGTGACTTTGCTGTCATCCAACAGCTTAGCATCCGCATTTGCGAGAGGTGTAATGGCGTCACGGAGATCCTTGATGGTATAGAAGTACTGACCGATACCATGAGCAAACAAACATGGCACAAAAATTCCTAGGACAAACCTGCAGCAGTGAGTTTAGATAGCACGTATTTCCCAATTGGTTGAGACCTCGCGGCATGTCCTGAGTTGCGGTATGGCTCTGATCACCCGCTGTACAAATACCAATGGATTGAGTTGTATATGCGAAACAGAGATCACTCACGATCGCTGCCCGTCTCAAGGAACTGACGCAGTCGCGCGCTGTCCGTTACCTCCGCAATGACATTCAGCGCCTCCCGCATCCTCTCCGTTTGGCTTGGTTGGTCTTCGACCTAATGCCGCAAAATAAGCTGATCCTCTCAAACGTTGACAAAGACAACTAACTCTCATAAGGAACACCGCGATGAGCATTGTCTTATCAACCTCCTTCGGGACTTCCAGTGTCGAGTAGGCGCTGTCAGGCGACATCCCAGTGCCTTTTTCTTCTTCCCAAGCCTTCTGGAGGACGGAACTCGCGCGGTCATCCGCGATGAGCTTCAGAGCCTCGTTGAGGTTGTGACGGGTCTCAACTGCGTGCGTAGGGTCACGCCAGGCGCGCCGCCGAGCGCTTCGCCATGCCTCCAAAATAAAGCTGTCGTCGATGTCGCTATCGAGCTCCATGCCAACATCGCCGTTCTTTCCAAAGCCAAGGAGGCCAGCAGCTTGACGCAGCATCTCAGGAGTATAGCGGTGGCGCGTTTGCTCATCCATTAACAGTGTTTGGAGCTCGGAGGGAGGAGTCTCGCCAAGGTCCACCATTGTCTGGACGATCTTGAAGAGATGCGTAAAGTAGACCATCGTATTGGCAGGGTCGCAGCGGACTTGCGCGAGGTAGGCAAAAGCGAGCAGCTCTGTACAGGGCGTTAGGCACACAGACGACGATCCGCGAGTAACTGACCCCATGAATATGAGCTTGGAGTGATCCCAAGGGCCCGCCAAGAGTCTTCCAAGGCTTGGTGGCGCGCAACGACAGGGGGAAGTAAACCGCGCGGTACTGGAGGATGTTCAGTATGAGATCTCATAACCTCTACCAGACCTACTTTGGCTAACGTGGGCACCAAGGGCAGTTTGGATCATCTCACGTTCCCCGGTGACGATTACATTCATGACCACAGGTGTGGAAGCGGAGGTTGATTCCTCTGAGGCGACATCAATGGCAGCCTACGTATGCATACAGGGACCTACTCGATGAGGAGCGATAGATCGCCAACCACGCTCCCACTTCAATCCATGCACGGACCAATTTCGCACGGTTGCGCCTGCCTTCAGGTGTTGTTACGTCGATTGTGGGCGGTTGCAGTGCGAGTTCCTCGCCGACCGCACTTGGAGGAGGACTTGAAGTGTTTGAAGTAATTGCAAGGGGTTCAGCCTTAAATTCAATGGCGTCGAAGACCGCTTTGCTGCGGGGAGTCAGCATAGAAGAGAAGGGTTCCAAATTACATACACAGTCGAGTTCCAGCCAAGCTTGCTCTGGAAACGCGGGCGTGTTACGGGGAGTATACGTTTCTCGTCATGCCATAGTCGTTTCTCGATTATCCTTATAACCGTGAGATGGGATAGACACCCGGGAGTAAATTGACCTACGTCAACACAGTGTCCCAGCCCAGCAGCATGCTTGCCTTAGGCGTTTTTCCGGGAAGAGGATGAGCGAGCTTGTCTCGGGTAAAGTCCTCAACCACCTGGGCAGGAATGACTCCAGGAATAACTTGCGACGAGAGACAGAGCCGTGAACATTGGCAGCACATATGCAGGTCCAACAGCTCTTCTCCGTGCAGATACGGTGGGTTCGTTTTGCTGGCGTCGACGGCACGCTCGTAGCGGTGCCAGTGGTGCGTAGCGTTGGCCTGACCAAAAGGCTGCTCACCATCGCCAACGCAAGAGTTTGTGAGTTTGCGGCGATACATGTCCGGAAGCGATGCATCGAGAGCGCGCACAAGCGGAGGAATAACTGACGAGGAGCGCCAGGTGAGAAGGACCCAACCATTGTGTTCCCTGCAGTAGTAGGCATTTGCGTCGGGTATCGCGGTACGGACTTCATCTGCGGATGGGGCGGTGGAACTAGGGCCATTTGGCAGCGACTGCGCAATGACGGAGTAGAGCGCATGGTTTGGATCATGGAGCAGGTCTATGAGCATGGTCGGAAGCATGCCGGGTCCGGGTCGAGCACGCTGTGCGCGATATTCAGCATCGTACCAACGACGCTCTTCCTCTGTAACGCGGCCATCGATATCGACCTTGCGAGTGGCGCTAGTGTCGGGCCAAAGGCCCCCGGCCCAGTCAGTATCTGTAGTATCCCATGGGGTGGGTCCCGTACTACCCCAGTCTTGAACGGGTGGTTGCCATATGGGAGAGACAGGCCGGGCACGTTCTGGCACGGGATCGTCTTTGACGAGCTGTGGCTCCAGGTAGGTAGGGATGGGCGCAATATAGGCAGTGTGGGAAGAACCGTGAGAGGTAGAAGACGAGTAGAATGATGAAGGAGCTACTGGAGTGTCGATATCGCTGGTGTCCGGCACAGGGTTGGACATGGACGAGACGTTCCTCGGTAGTGGCGGACTCGGACGTTCTGTTCGCCGAGGTGGAGTGCGCGGTTCATTGGTCATATTCAGAGTATGAGCGCAAACTATGAAGAGGTCAATGGTTTCCTTGACCAGTGTACGGATTGTGAATATGGCAGTACTTGGAGAACAAACGAGTTGGAATGTCGGCGGCGTGTCGACGACTTGAAGGAGCTGCAGAGCAAGCCACGAGGCTTAGTCATCCTCTAGATTAGATTCTAATTAGCGCTCAGAAGTTCGTCCTGATCTTAACGGTTCTGAGTCCATTTGCCTGCAAGTACTGTTGTTTTCGTGCGGCTTGATCGTCGTAAAGTTGCGTGGCGTGAGTAATCTCACCGCGGGACATTTATTGGTGCATTTTACATGTGCGCGCGATGATCAGGAGCCTACAATCGCTCTAACAGCTTGCTTGATCCAGAACAGCTCCATGTCGAGAGATTCAAGTAATATACTAGATGGATATGATGTTTCGGTCGGCCCCGCCTAATCAGGAGGCCCTATATGGATAACTCCAAGCTGACAAGATGCATACTTTTCACTAGGTTCAAAAGTCCAAGCGAGATATTCAATGCGGATCTCACGGATGTCCATGCCAGACTGTACGTAGCTGTATGGTCTTGCGGGATTCGTGGCGAGCGATGTCGGTGCTGTCGCGTACTACGCGCGTTTGTGATTGGACCGCGCGCGCACGTGTCTTCGATCGCGACAATCTGGGGTCGTTGTCGCCGACGTCCGCAACGCCCGACTATCGCTGCTCGACGATGCGCCGTGCGGCGGGGCGCAACGTCCACCGTACGATGTCAATTGGCCCAGTACTTGGGGGACGGTGGCCATGGGGCGTTGTGCGTGGGCGCCACGCTAGTACTTATGCGATCATGCACATCGCGTCGGGAAGCTCTCTAGCCGTCTTCTATACTTGAAACCAGTACGTATCTACCCAGGCCCTACCTACCAACTCCCCGCCCAGGCTCCCGCCATCGTTCACTTTTCTGCGCCCCGCGTCCCGCGTCCGCATGCAGCAGCTCCGCGCCACCTGTTCACACACCATGTCCTCCTCGACGCCCTCCGTGTCTGTAGTCGCGTCGTTTGCCACACACCAGCCTCCTCAATATCGAGCGTACGTCACTGGTTTTGTCTCCATGGCCGAAGACTCATCGCGGCTGCCCCATCTGTAGTATCGGTGTCGTGCTCGCCATTGGTTCGGGTGTCCTCATCGGCTCCTCCTTCGTATTCAAGAAGAAGGGTTTGCTGAATTCTCAGAGGGGCGCTGTTGCTGGGGAGGGCGTTGCTTATTTGAAATCGGTCGGTGCAGTCCCGTCTTCAGCCCTGCAGCATAGGTGCTCAGCGCCTCCATAATTCAGCCCATGTGGTGGACAGGCATGACACTCATGATCCTTGGAGAGCTATGCAACTTTGCCGCATACGCCTTCGTAGAGGCCATCATCGTCGTATGTCCACGCTTATCTATTGCGAATACGTCTTATTTTTTCTTCTCCTTTCCGCAGACTCCGATGGGCGCACTGTCTGTTGTCATATCCTCGCTCCTCTCGCATTTTATTCTCCACGAGAAGCTCTCTCTCTTCGGCTGGATATCTTCCTTCCAATGCTTGCTCGGCGCTGCCATTCTCGCTTTGAACGGTCCGCAGGAGCAAAGTGTATCGACCATCGAGGGTTTCAAACACCTCTTCGTGACCCCATGGTTCCTTGCCTACGGCGGAGTAGTCCTCGTAGTTGCCGCTGTACTCGCTTTCTGGGTCATTCCACGATGGGGCAAGAACAGCATGTTGCCCTGTCTGGTACGTGATCATCAACTAATCGCTCCCTTATAACCGATATAAACATATGTCGCAGGGTGTGTGTAGCTTGATCGGCGGGCTCAGTGTGAGCTGTACTCAAGGGCTGGGAACATGTATTGTCACTTCAATTCGTGGCGACAACCAGGTTTGTCCAATGTACCCGTCTGTTCCCCGGCAGCACTGACTTACCTGCGGAACAGTTCAAGAACTGGTTTATTTACTTCCTGCTCGTCTTCGTTGTACTCACTCTCCGTGGGTCAGTCTCGATCATACGGCGAACTTGTTGATGACCGTTTCTGTTTATTGCAGTAACCGAAATATACTATCTGAACGTCGCGCTAGCAATGTTCAATACTGGTGCGTGGCGACGTCTTTGAATGCTCGATTAAGTTCCGAGATATTTCTTTTAGCAATGGGTGAGCCCTCCAAACTCGCTCGTTCTCTCACCCATGATTGAGCTTTCCGATTCAGTCACGCCTACGTACTATGTCACTTGTGAGTTTAAACGACCATTTCCTGATCGCAAAACGACTCATGTGCACGCGTAACCACGGCGCAGTCACATTCTGCACATTGGTCACTTCAATCGTAAGTCTCTATGCACCTCGGCGATTCTGCACGGCTTAATCGTATTAATGACCATCCCATCCTCCCACTTCGTGCACCCTTCATGCGTAGATCTTATACCAAGGCCTTACTGCGACGGCTAGCCAGATCATCACAGTCGTCCTCGCGTTCGCTGTGATCTGCACTGGCATATTCATTCTGCAGATGTCCAAGGTAGACCCTCGGAGTCTAACAGGGGTATGTCTACGGTCGCATTCCGGTATATACCCGCTACTGTAACTGATAGATCGCCGCTCGTATTCAGGTGGACGAGCGAACGACACTCCTACTTGAAGCCGCCAGACAGGAAACAAGCCCATATGTCGCCCAGGAGGTCGAACTACAGCGCGGCAGCACGCTGCGCTCGCGCCAGTCCCGGCGTTCGCACGCTCGCACAGGGTCACAGCCGCGGAGCTCCGGCGCGCCGTCAGAAGGAGCTACCTTCACCACCCCTGTAGACGAGGCCGCAGTCTTCAGCGACTTCGAGGATCCCATTGACTTTCCATTGGGAGTCGATGACGAGAAGCACGCGATCGTCGCGCGGTCGGAGGAGCCAGGCATCGATGCGCTGCGTGGCACGTTCGGCGCCATCGGCACGATTATACGTGCACGGCGGTGTGCGTCGGTGCTGTCCGCAGCCGAGGCGGCGCGGTCAAGTGCCAGTCTGCACAGGGTGCGGAGCACCAGCACACACGGGAGCGGCGGAGGGGGGGTCGGGCCATGGCCAAAGACGCTCGGCGCACGACGTGCCGGCAGCGCCTTCACCACGCGCGTGGGGAGCGAGGCGTTTGCAGAGCCGTCCGCAGAGAAGGGCGAGGTGCACGTCGACGTGGTTGCGCTGGCACGACCGGCGCTCTCGGGATCGCGCGGACGGCCCAACTCGGCGTCGTCTGGGGTTCCTTCCGCACCATATAGTGCGTCCACCTCTCCGCTCCACTTCTTCGGCAGCGAGCACCTTGCTTCGCTTGGCTTGGGAGGGCGGGCACGGAGCGGGTCGAGCGTGCGTTTCGAAGACGAATTTGAACGTCGCCCGCCTTCGGCTTCCGGTGCTGGGGGATACCGTTGCCGGCGCGGGACGCTGCAGCATTGCTCGGGTCCTGGATATAGGCGAGAAAACAGGTTGAGTGTGGTCCGATCGGAGTACACGAAACAGAACAGTGTATTTGTATATACCAGAGTGTGCGATATCCTTATATTACTCTAGCACAGGCCATCATAATTTGTGCATGTCAGGCTGTAGTAACTGTCGGGTGACTGCAGCGGAAGGTCATTGAGACGAGGTCAGACATACAATAATGTGGGTGAACATTTGCACAGGTGAAATTAAAGACTGAATCCGGAGCGCGGGTGCCTGGGCTGCCGATCAACCCGACGATAGTACACGCTGCCAGCTCCTCGACCTCGGCGTCGTCTCCACCGCCTTGCTCACCGCCACCATCATCTCCGGCGACGGTAGCTCCTCATGTACGCCCAGTCCCAGTCCCGCCCCTCCTCCGCCTATGTACCCGATGCGCCGCCCCGACGACCATATGCCGGTGGCGGTGACTATGGTTCACCAGACATGCGGGCCTCCCAGTACTCGTTGCAGCCACGCCCCCCGCGCTCCTCCTCCCGCCCCCCACAACATCTGGAGTCCCAATATGACGATGGGGGGTACGACCCCCCCGACCCGCCAACTCCGCCAGATGCGGACGACTTTTACACGTCGTCCCAAGCCAACTTCCACGACTCCCAGCTATACCCAGCCCCCTCCGTCGCCACCCAATCCATCCGTGCTCCCTCGCCACCCCCCGGACCCATCCTAGACCACTCGCATCTCCGCCCCGGCAACCAGGCCGCCCTCCTCTCCCACGAACGCACGCTCGAGCTCTACCGCACCAACGCAAAGAAAACCCAGGACCCCGACCTCCAATTCGAGTTCGCCGTATTCATGATAGACGCCTCCAAGACGATGCCCATACCCGCCCCCACCGCCGGGAACGTCATGGACGTCGAGAAGGCGATCCAGAAGCGCGAGGACCTCATCCGCGAGGCGACGTCCATCCTCAAGCGCATCGCGGACCGCGGGCACATGCAGTCGCAGTACTTCCTCGCCGACTGCTACGCCAACGGCATCGGCACGCACAAGAACCGCCAGGACTTCGACCGCGCCTTCCCGCTCTTCGTCCTCGCCGCCAAGCACGGCCACCCCGACGCCGCGTACCGCGCCGGCACCTGCTGCGAGAACGGCTGGGGCTGCCGCCGCGAGGCCGCCAAGGCGATCCAGTTCTACCGCAAGGCCGGCGCCGCGCTGCACCCGGGCGCGATGTACCGCCTCGGCATCGCGGAGCTCAACGGCGAGCTGGGGCTCGCGAAGAACGCCAAGGAGGGCGTCAAGTGGCTCAAGCGCTCCGCCGAGTACGCGACGGACGTGTTCCCGCACGCGCTGCACGAGCTCGCGCTGCTGCACGAGCGCGGCGTCGACAACGTGCTCTTCGTCGACTACGAGTACGCCGCGGAGCTGCTCGCGCAGGCCGCGGAGCTGGGCTACGCGCCGAGCGCGTACCGTCTCGGCGAGTGCTACGAATACGGCAAGATGGGCTGTCCGCAGGACGCGGCGCTGTCCATCCATTATTACGTGCGTCGCCCTCCGCTCTATCCCCCTTTTTTTCCCTGGCGTGTGCTCATACGGCCGCGGCGTGCGCGCAGAACATCGCTGCGCAGCAGAGCCACCGCGACGCGTGCTTCGCGCTGACTGCGTGGTACCTGGTCGGCTCGCCCGGCGTGCTGCCGCAGTCGGACACGGAGGCGTTCCTCTGGGCGAAGAAGGCGGCGGAGGCGGGCCTGGGGAAGGCGATGTACGCGGTGGGGTACTTCCTCGAAGTGGGCATCGGGACGGAGCCCAACATACAGGAGTGCGTCATGTCCGCGCGTCCGCTCCGGCGGAGGCGCTCTGTCTGCTGCGATGCTCACGCTCCCCTGCAGGGCGACGTCGTGGTACAAGCGCGCGGCGGAAACGGGCGACAAGCGCGCGGCGCAGCGCCTCAGGGGCTCTGCGGTGGCGCCTGGCGGGCCCAGTGCTGTCCTCCACCGCGACGGGAACGGGAATGACGAGCACGCGGGGTCGGGGTCGGGCAAAGGCGGGAAGGACAAGGAGTGCATCATCATGTGAGGGGTGGAGCCACGGACATCTATCGCATATATGTACACTCGGACACTTGGACGGCTCGCAACTGCTATTGTACCACCCGTCGAATAATCATCATTGTGCGCGCCGGTGGGATCCACATGCGCAGAGGGATGGTCATGCAGGATCAAGAACGTGTCTCCATGCCGCAATACTAACAGTATGCGACCTGCGAAAGTGCGGCGGTTCTGATCAAACATTGGGATAGAAATACGTGTGAAAAGTCGGGATGCATTACTACGTGGTCTAGAGATACAGCGGTATTGATGTGTCCATTGATATGCAGGTAGACAGAATTAGCGAAGCTTGGTGCCATGATATAACGATAGTCGAATTGCAGTGTCCAGTGTTCAGGCCCAGCGCGCTTCCTACGTCGCATGCTTGCTCCACCCGCGGATCCGCTCGCCGTACACCCAGAATGCCCAGAGTCTAACGCCAGAATCAGCACATCAAATACGAAGAAAGAGAGCTCAATGGACGTACGACGGACAGCCAATAACAATCGCTACCGCACCGAGGATCGAGTCGCCTACGCCATAGCCGAGCGCGCTGTACATTGCTGGCGCGAACAGCGGGAAGCCGAAGCCGGCGAGCGAGCGCAGGAACGACACGGCGGCAAGTGCTGCGGAGTCGCACGCAGTCAGCGCGAGAGCCCACGATAGAAAACGTCCGACATACCTGACGCGGCGTACAGCGTGAACGCATCGATGACGTACGACTGCATGCCCTGGAAGACGAGGATGAGCCCCGAGCCGATGAGCGCGTAGCCCTGTCCCTGCCTCAGTACGCATGCCCACGACGGCACCAAATGCACTCACGATGTCGGGCACGATCCAGAACGCGTGCTTCTGCGCGCCCCAGCCGGCGATGAATAGCCCGGCGGGAATGAATATTGTCCCGGGGAGAGCGTTCACTGGACGAAGGTTAGCTTGCGCATAGCAGCAGATACGGAGTACTTACCTAACCGGAACTCGGGTTTGCCAACACCCCGTTGCGCACTGAGAGCGCACGATACACACGATCCAACAGGCGGGCATTAATCTGTGATGTGACGAATAATCCTATGGGATGCGAGTTCATGATGTGTTGTATCCGATATGGTTGGCCGCATACCTAAGCCAGAGAAAGATACTGCAGGCCGCCAATACCCGGCGTTTCGTGGTATATTTCCGTAGTGATCGTGGGTATAGTCGTGAGGACCACTGTGCGCACACAAAGGGACATTATAAGCGCAAAACATCAAACAGAACAAATGCGCACGGTAGATGAGCCCGTACACGAAGGCCATGTACATGCCGATGAGCTGGATGATGGGTTCCTGCGCAAACATTACGAAGGGTCTCACGAGCGCCTTTCGCATGATCTGCTTGAAGCTGTTTGCCCGCAACGCATGAGCCTGGAGCCGACGTCGTGTTGAGGAACTACGTACGTTCTGTCGGGGAACTGTGTTTTGACACGAATGGGCCGAGTCTCAATCTCACCCGCATCCATCTGCTGCTGAATCATTTTCGCCTTGCGCTGCAGGAGCACAGGCGCGAATGCTGAAAGCAACAGTATCAGATGAGGAGCACCAGAGACGCTTCGTGGATTACGCACTTTCTTTGATCAGGAAGAATCCTACGAGCTGTACGAGAACAGCGGCGATTGTAGTGGAGCGGAATACCCAGCGCCATGTCGAACGCTCCGCGATCCAGCCACCGGCAATGGGACCAATTATGGGACCTAGGAGGGGCGCGAGCGAATAGATGGCGATCGCTTCGCCACGCTGTGAGGGCTGCCACATGTCGCCCAACACCGCACCACCTGCCTACAACCGGAAGTAAAAATTCGTGCGTCGGAAAGAGAACCTTTACGGGACGTACAGCCAGGGGAGCACTTCCGCCGAGGCCGGCGAGAAACCGGAACGCAATCAATTGTCCTTTGTTCTGCGCAAAAGCACACCCCAGGTTCCATGCTGTCCGACCGCATGCATGCATGAGAGTAACACATGCCGAGAAGTACATATAACGTACCTGAATACCAGATATTGGAGAGTTGGAGGATCGGCACTCGCCCGTATATCTCGCTCAGAGGCCCGAGTATCAGTGGCCCGAAAGCTGGGGGAGTATGAGCTACAGATTAAACGAGAGAATGCAGTCTCACCATAGGCAAGAACAAATATTGATATCGTGAGAGATACTTCGGTGCTGCTTGTGATGTGAAATTCTACAGCTATCTGCTCGGCGGCTGGGGCGACCATAGACGAGGAAACAGGAGAGATGAAGGTATATGCGGAGACTGTCAACGCAGCTGCCCATTTACGTGACGTCGTCCAGCTGAAACAAAATAGAACATAAGAACGGTTGACTGCACAGCGCGCATGTCCCTCACTTTCGTGGATTTTCTGGATCCTCAGAACCATCCCAGTCGACAACCATTGTATTGTCGGCCTGAGCCGTTGCGGGAATCTTGTCTGAGATGTCTTGACCGGAAACGATAGTGCCATTATCCTGAAGAGTACCGTTATCCTGACGAAACTTTTCCGAAAATTTGGTTGTTCTGCGATGGGAATTGTAATTTCGGGCTCATCTACGTGCAGGGTGGAGGGATTAGAGTGTTCCCGCTGGGCTTCGATGTCGGGGGACGCCATGAGGGGAGATTGGGAACATGACTGCGGGTGTGGAATGTTATATATGGGGCGGATGCAGGAAGACGCAACCTGACGGCACCGGAAGGATGTGTCAATAATCGACAGTAAGTTGCAGTTGACATGGAGTCGTCGAGACATCACTGGCGGGCTGGCCTGCTCCAGTCATCCCACATGACATACCCAACCTGGCGAGGCCCTGCTCGCCGATGCCCCACTGGTGCCCGAAGGACGAGCACAGACTGCTGCACAGTGACTCTGACCGAGTCCGCGCCTGTTCACACATCGTTCAGTATTGTATTTACCTCCAGGCACGGATGTTGCGCATGCAATGCCTAATGGAGTCTGACATTAACCTACTGCTGAGCAGACTTGGATGACGCCTATTATCTGCTACATTATCTTCTTGTCTGCAACGGTTTGTGTTGTTCTCTGTGTAGTGGATAAGTACTTACAATGCATAGGAGGTAAGAGCTAGCAGTGGATACAACTTACTAGCCGACCGTTGATCGAAGTCTTCGCCCAGAACAGATTCATGCTCCTGTCCAGATAGACGCCCATAATCACTGCCTCCACCGTGCCTCGTTACCGTCATCTAGACCTCTTCCTAACGATCATCTTCTTCTGCACAATTATTGCAATATGGTACGCACATTCTAGCATGCAGTCAATGCCAGCCCTCATGGTGTGGTCTAGGACTCCTTCATGAATTTGGCCAAGCAGGGCCTGCAGGCCTACGAGCAGCACCAATGTAAGCAGTCTGCATCTGTGAAGATCGCGATGATCTCCCTCTGCAGTATACTCATTAGTTCATCCGCTTCAGCGGGAAACTCGACGCCCCAGCCTCAACACCACTCTGCCCCTCCTCCAGAAGGCGAGTACGCTCAGCAGGGCGGTCCGCAAGGAGGCTACGGCGGCCAACAGGGCGGTTACGGTGGCCAACAGGGCGGGCAGCAAGGCGGGTATGAGCAACAGTGTAAGCATCCACTGCCATCCACCACAGATGTCTTCGATCTGCACTTCTCAACTGCCTAACACCTTTCCTCAGCCGGATATGGCAGGCAAGGCGGCCAGGAATACAACTCCCCGCACCACTCCGGCGCCGGCGGCAACCCGCAATACGGCGGCGCCGGCGGCCCGCAATGTACGCCACCGTCACGCCCCCATACGCACGTATGTACTGAAAGCTAGTGCTTCACTCTAGTCAACCAGGAGGAAGTCGTCAACAACGCCAGCAGGCACGGCTCCGGCGAGGGCTCGCTCTTCTCCAACGCCATGCAGCACCTGCAGTCGCACTCGGTGAGCCACGCATCTGCCCGCCCGCCGTGAGTGCTCTACTGACTCGTCGCACTGTGCAGTCGGAGCACCAGCAGCCCGTCGATGAGGAGCACGTCCAGAATGCGCACAAGCAGGCCTACCAGGAGGGCAACGCCGGCGGGCTCAGCGCAGGCTCCATGGGCAGCGCCGCCGCCCTGCAGGTGCGCCGTCCCGCCCCACGTTCCCACATCCGTGCTCACCCCCGATACTTTAGGCCTTGAAGTCGTTCACCGGCGGAGGTGGCAGTGGCGGCAGCTCGCAGTCGGACCTCATTAGCGTCGCGATGGCCGAGGCGTCGAAGCTGTTCGACAAGAGCGGCGGCGCGGCGTCCGGCAACAAGCAGGACGCGGTGAACGGCGCGGCGATGACCGTCATGAAGCTGCTCGTGCAGTCCAAGTTCAGCGGCGCCGTTGGCGGCGGGAACAGCGGCGGCCTCGGCAGCTTGATGGGCCTGGTATGCATTTCTCGTCGTTCATACTTTCTGGCCGGTGCTCACACCGGTATTGCAGGCATCCAAGTTCATGTAAGCAGGCGGTTGACTGGACTGAAGACTACGACTGCGCGGAGCGTGTAACATAGAACATTGATTGTGGGGACCGCTGTACCAGTAGATCTGTGCCCGTGTTTGTACCGTTGTGCTCTCCTGCAACTATCGTTACCTGCGTTGTGCGAGAATGATCCTGAGATGGGATCCCTGCCTGCGTAATGGAATTCTCTTGGAAGAATTGCGCAGTAGTGCTATGACATACAGTTCCAACCACCGATCGTGCGGCGAAGGTAGTTATAAAATTGTACGAAGCTTCCACAGACAACGCATACTGGTGCACAGATATGAAGCCATGGCTGCGTGCATGGCCTACTATCTGTCGAATATCTTGACCGAGGAAAGACATGGTGGCGTCTGTACGTACCTCGATGCAAACTTGCTCTGATACCGGGACCTACTTCCGTCACCAACGGGTCTTTGCACCTTAAATATGAGGCCAGGCGTCCTTTCTGGATACTTTGCTTCGTCGCTAGACATAAACGGGTTTCGGGGTAAGACAGAAGGAACCTCTTGGCATATTATTTATTCGGATCCGTGTCGGACATCGTATAACCTGCCGCGATGCTTGGATCCCCTTGCAAAGGCTAATTGACAGCGGGGTCTGTACGCGCTGTTCCGGTGAGGATGCCGATGATCAGATCAATGCGGACTGACCTTCTGTGGCTCGACTCGTGTGCGCAACTCGTCAGTATTCTGCCAACTACACATGCGACTCACCGCTGTGAATCCACCACGCCGACTCCGTTGCTCTGAAGATCTGCGAGCTTCCGCGAATAGAATACCAGGCGTCATGCATCATGTGTGACGCGCCTTGACAGCTGCCTCCGAGCTCGAGGTGGCGTGTCTCTCCGTCGCTGGACATCCTGTATACCTGGAGAATCTCGAGCCGTCCGTGCAGATCCGTCGGGGTCTCGATTCAGTTGCTGTCGCGCGTCACAACTAATAATGTCTAGTGAGTTCTGCACCTCTGTGAACCCCAATGAGCACGCACGGGACAACTCGAAGGACGGTTGCGGCAACGATCTAGGGCAGTCGCAATAATCATGAGTACTCGCATCTGGATTTACGGCGTAGACCCGACTCCGGTGATGTGGCAGGAAATGAAAGGCACCATAAAAGGATACCCGGCTGCGTACCATGAAGCGATTACGGTACCTAATGAAAATGGAAGCTCGGGATGTCCAGCTGACAAGACTGGCGACTCAACCAGTAGCATGCCCTACCGCCGAGCCACCACGACTCCTCGGCGAGCTGTGTGGATGTGCTTGCTGCACACTGAGGCCATCCACGTACCACGGCGGCTGGCCATGTCAGGGAAGGAGTGGGTACCGCGGCGGTAGACGGCAATGTCGGGAACGCAATAGCGATGTAGTCGGCCGAGGTCGGGAGACATAAGAACGCCCTCCAGGTATACGGCAGATGTATGTCAGGACGTAGGATGGGCTGTAGCCACGGACATCGGCCGGTCGCATCGCAGAGAGATTTGGCGGGAGTGGCGATCTTAGTGGCCTTGAGGTTGCTGATGACGGGAGTACAGCAGTGCGTCGACGCCACCGCGTACATTACAGTCAGGGTGCTGGTGGTGAGAGCCTGCAGGGATGGCACATTCGAGGATAAAAGTGGTCGGGCTTCGACCTGCGGGTAGCCAGAACCTCTACCCCTCCCAAGATGCAGCTTGGATGGCGACACAATTTTGAGGCGAGCAAGATGGTGGCAGTGGCGTTGACCCAGAGAACAAGGGAGCGGTGGCGACGGACTGACGAGAAGACAAGGCGTGTTTAATTAGACAATGACACTGTATCGCAGGTGAGATGCGTTGAAAATTGGACGTGGAGAAGAGAGAGGCGGGGCAAGCGAAAGGGACGAGTGAGCCGGCAAGTGAGGGCCGGGAAACATGGTTGATCGGGGAACTGGGGCTGGGGCTCCTCATGGGACCCGTGGCTACGGTTCCTCATTTTCCTCCAGATAAAATTCCACTCACGTTCATTTACTCCCTTCTGCTACTGCCACAATATCGGCCATTACGGTGGGGTCCCGTCCTCTGTTCTTTGCTTCTGTAAATTACTGCCGTTACTGCCGCCGTCGTTTACGGTTCTGCGAGTATCTGCGAGTATACTGAGTCATGAGCGGCTACAAATCTGCAAAGGACTCGGGGTTGAAAGTTTGATGACGGTTTGCCCCTATTCTGCTCGTCTTGACCTCGCTGCTTTGTGATCCTTCTCATGTTATCGTTCTGCATGTTCGTTTTTCCAGTTTTTGTCCCGTCCAAATCTGGCTGCAAGTGGTCAAGAACGGTGCATCTTCGCCAGCTACTGGGCCCACGAGGGTACCGTCGTGTAACCCTCTTCCACACATTTGTGGGCCAACCAGGTTGTTTCCGAGGCTTGCTTTGGCTTTCGTCAAATCGTAATCTCGTCGCACCCGGTAGCGCTATGAGATACGCATCGGTGAGTCTTGTCCATCATCAACTCTGGCTACACGCTCGCTGCCCGCATGCTTTCGTCGGCCATCCTGGCTTAAATGAATGATACCAGGCTGCACCCGGCCCTCGAGCGTAAAGATGAGCTGCGATAGGCAGCTTTGCAGCCGTTGGCCCATCATTACTCTTCACAGAAGCCGGATGACGTGAGGAGTGTGTCACATGCATGCTCTGCGCGAGCATCGCTGTGCGATTTTCCCTGCATACGCTGCTGTCAGAGATGCATATTGTGCAGCAAACACATACGTGATGGCAAACGAGCTGTAGCCCCATCCTGTTGCGTCTGGAGGAGGGGGCTAACGGGGGCGCTACAGAGAGCCCATGAGCCTTCCAGGCAATATGGGTGTATCTTTCAGGAGCACTGCATGCTCCCACTTGTGGGGAACGAGGCTCCCGAACCCCGTCATGGTTTGCATTGCAATGGTGCGGCAGGATGGCCAGGGATGGCCAGGGTAGTGGGGAAATTCGAGTAGGAACGTTTCTGATGAATGTCTGAAGCAGCGCCTCGACCTCTGCGAGGAGTTCTCCCTGAGCGGCGTCATTCCGTGGGCAGATGCAATGAATTGCAGCTAGCGATGTCGAGGATTATAGCCGTTCCTGGCAAACGATTCACTGGATTTCTACGTGAACCAGATCTATATCACGGAGGCGTCTACGATCGGACGTAATATCGCGGTCACGGTCGTGGTCTTCTTGAGATAGCGGTTGCATCGCAGACGCAATTTTCCCGGTGGCGGCTGAGGTCCTGGGGTTCGCAAGGGACATATCGGGACATTGCTCTTTTTTTCGCTGTACGCGTCGCTGTCGTGCATGACCAGCCAGCGACTGTCTATTCTGCCCCGCTCCACATACCTGTCCATCTCGCAAATACCCACGTTCGTTACTCCCGTCTCCGCTCTCGTCGCTTTCGCTCGCTTTTTCCCGCATGCACGGCTCCCTCCAGGCATTTGCACGCGGTCCCCATCACCAGAATAAACTCTCCATCGTCTCCATGACGCCCTCACACTACTCGCTTCGCTTACCCAGCTATCGCCATTCGCACTGCGGGAGGTTCCACCCGTACGGAAAGCCAGCGCGGCCCAGCCAGGGGGATGTGGATCTAATGGTGCGGGTGGTTTCGGCATGTCGTCCGATCTCAGCGACTGATCTTGGTCCTGGATTTGCTGCCACCAGCAAACCATTGATCTGCGTTACGACGCTGTTCCTGGTCGGCCAAGCTTAACCCTGGTAGGGTGTTCAATTTTTAGTTTGTGCTGCGTCCTGCTAACTCGGCTCCGACCGACTAGTCTGTCGTCGTCGAGGAAGACGAAGAAGCTCTGACGGATATCACGAATGCTCTGGCGGAAGCGGAGCGAAGGACGCCCTCGGTGACGGACAGGCTCAGACGAAATTCATTTGTGGAACTTGTTGTCGTATGTCGCGTCGTTGAGTTTGCCGGAACAACGTGACTAAAGTCCCTATATTGTCCGTGCCAGGATCTTGCTTTCGTGATGCGTCGCAGGCTACAGAGGCTGCGACATCCGTGACCACCGTCTCGTTCAAGAAGAAATAATAATTCGGACAATGCACATAATTCGGACGCGTTCTTGTATACGACGTTATGGTTTGAATTGATGCGGTCTTTGTATCGTTGTATATTTTGCATTCCTGCGGACATGACCCATAACTTACATTTTTATGATCCTACCCCATTTCCTCTGGTCATTGGCAACATAGGTACTCGCTAAATCTCGCGTTGTTCCGCCACCGTCACTATAGATGTCTTTGGGAATGCTATATAGACCGTCTCCCGTACGTCGACAGTACGACATACACTCCTTGCACATTTCTGCCCAAATACCCTAGCCAATCTCACGTACATAGTAGCTCAGAGCCCTTCGTAGATGGAATTCACATCTGACACGTAGAATAAATTTGCTCATGTCCCCAACTTCTCGAACCAAGTGATTCAGCAATTCATCCATCTCTAAGCATTCAGCGCTCAGCATCAGTATATGATTTTTCTAGCATTCGCGCTCTCATATGCGTCAAGGCGTGAATTGAGGAACGGTCATCTAAATATACTCATCTCGCACGGAGAAGCTGATTCTCGCATCAAAACTCAAATTCGGTGAATATGGCAGCACACAAATAAACGTTAAGGTTCTGCAGCGCCGGATGCGAGATTCGCTGAGAACTGCCTAGACCTTGCGCGTGGTCGGCGCTAGCGTTTCGTAGGGAAATATGCCGTTAATCACATGTTCACAGCAAAGGAAGATGGACACATAACGCAGACCACTTTATGGATAGCACTGATGAAACGTGATAATGCACATTGTTGATGGGACGAACTCGCATTGCACGATGAACCAATGTCTGACTGACCCAACCCACCTGATTGTGCATCGGAATGAAAGCGAGGCCGTGGTAGAGGGAATGATCCTGATAAGGCTAGCGTCAGACAGTCAGTCACAAGGCCGCCATGTGGTCTGGGAGGGAGACTTACCACGTACGATGAGTAGATATGGTGAGCATTCCCCTACGAAATAGGGCTGTTCTTCTTCATGGTATGCCAATCCACGCAGTTCTGCAGAACCATTCAGAGCGGTAGAATTACCACCAGCGAGACAACGCATGTTAAGGAAACGTACCCAGACATAACGATCGCAACCAGATCTTAGCATCCCGACCCCAGGAACACTGTTGCAAGCGTCGCTCCTAAGGCAGTGGAGCCGGGGTGATTCGATGGCTAGGAGAAGTTTGGCTCCGTGGTTACCAGGTCAGATACCATGCAAGCCCTCGGCGAGTCACCAATCGTTGTGGCCGTTTAATACGCCGATAGGCCTCTCAGACGCGTCGTAGGATGAAAAACCGGTGTGGAGCCTCTGGTGACCGGTGACGCCTTGAATTGGATGAACGTGCAGGAATCGGTGGCATCGCCGAAATCGCATGGCCTAAATAGTAAATCGAGAAGATTTGAAGCCAGTGGATGGAACCGTCAGGGAATTGCTCGGCGAGAGGAGGGTTCCTAGAGGTCGCAGAGGCCGGAGAGACGGCTATCTTGAGCGTTGTTGGTCGCCGGGGATGGTGTGGCTGCGTCGATCGCGCTCAGCGTGGGACAAGCGGAGGCAAAATGACATTTCGACTTCCGCGAGCCCACCGCCAGCCACCGCCATCTTCACCTTTGCTACACTTGTGGTCTGTCTTGCGTGCATTTCTGCTACATCTGAAGGCTACAAAAAATCATGGGAAGCTTTGCGCTTGACTGACAAGCCTGCTCACCGCGCCAACGGGCATATCTCGCCCTCTAGATTGCTGGACTTGCTGTCGACCGTTGACATCTGCGCTGCATTCTGCTCGCTCTCTTGGAGAGTTGAAGCCTGCTTCGATGTCCGGTTTCAAGCAAGGCAACCGTCCAATGGCTCACCCCGACGGAGATCATTACCCGCATCTGCGGTTCTGGCGGGCAGACGGACAGTCGGGCTCGTACCTCACAAAATGTAGATCCATGGAGGCGATATTTATCGCAATGACACCTTGGAATGGTTCGCTTTCATTCATTGCGTGCTCATTTCGGGCGGAATTGATCGTTACAGGTGAGTCTTGAATCTTGTGCTTCGGTTTTGATCCACTGCTTCGTGGCTGGAAATATTGTGCGGCTTGTGGGCTTCTTCCGTCTCATGCTTGCAATCGGACTGTGTTGTGAACCTGGATTGGCGATATGATTCAAACGCAGTCTCTGCGAGTACATCATGGATTGGCATGAGTTGGCTATGTGACGTGACTGGGTTGATGTCACATATTCTGTGTCTGGGGAGAAACTGAGCGGATCCGCTACAATCGGTAGATGGTACACAAAACATACATATACGGGATGTATGCAGGGTTCTCGGCTTCTGTAGCTGTTCTAGCCCGCTTCCCGGTTCTCCCGGCGCGCCTTCCAAGACGAGCATCTTGCCCATGACGCAGGCGGGGTGTTTTGCCGCAGAGTTATGCATCAGCGCAGTACCGATTCCTCTGCTCTGTGTAACCGTTCAGGTTCAATTACCAGCACACTGCTATGACACATGTGAGGCTGGTGCCGTGAGCCCTCACACGGACGTAAAGCGAGCTGGAGATGAAGCTAATTCTTGTCTGAAAATAGACGCGAAGTGGGCCCTAGGATATCCGGACGTATTTGCCTGGAATGCATCGGTCGATATCGTGCTTGAGGGATCTCACCCACCTTCCCGACTGTCCTGCATCCTCTGCGATGTAAGACATTCGCAGACCTGAGCAAAAAGGCTCCCCTGGCTCCGCGGTGTCGAAGGTTGCGGGGTGCAGCAGGCGTCTTTCCCCACGGCCCACGCAGCGAACTTTGTACGTACTGCTGACGACAGGGCGCATCCCATGGACCTTTCAGTCTGATCGTCCTCTATCCGTCCTTAATCCCTTCGGTTCTCGATCTGCGCCCTTATCGTGTTCCCAGGCAATTTTCATGCACCAAACCACATTGTCTGCTGTCGTGTTTCTTCCGTTCGCTCTCCTCGTCACCTAATTATGCTACCCAGTGCGACGACTAGAACCCATCGCAGCACCATCGCGCCCTCACAGCCGCACTATCCGCTCCGATTTCCCAACTACCGCTCTTCACCCCTCGATAGATTCCACCCTCACGCCCGGCAGAAAGCCCACGATGGGAAGGTGGACTTGATGGTCGAGTCTCCCAATTTGTTCATGTTCTGTCGCTGATGTCCCTCTGCTAGCAAACCATAGACTACCGGTATGAAGACTTTCAACCTGACAGGCCTAGCTTCGCTTTGGTGAGATAGCGCTCCTCTTCAAATTCCTAGCTCATTCATTGTTTGGATAGTCAGTCGTGGTTGAAGAAGATGAGAACAGTCTCGCTGCCCTAATGCCAGTTGTAGATGGCCACCAAACTACCGACGACCAGTATAAAATTAGACGAATTGGGATTGTAGAGCTCGTTATTGTGTGTATCGTGTCTTATCTTCCGTGTTTGTCTCATCGCAGTGGCATCAGGACTTGACCTTAGCGATGTGCCGCAGGTTGCAAAAGGGAGAGAAACTCTGATTCACGCTCACATCTGAGTATATTAGCATCTAGTTGACTCCTGAAGGCCTGACTCCTTGTGGGGCATGGAGGAATTAACGCACGTCACGCAAAGTGACACAAAGTGATGCACACTACCGCTGAAGTAACGCACGCCCGACGCACACAGACGCACACCTAACGCACACCCGACGCACGCCTAACGCAACTGCATCAGCTTTCAGATCTCAACCTCTGGCCATTCTTAAGACCCAACAGCAGTTGGGAGTGGCCAGCTCACATTGCCAGGCCTCTGCTACACATTTTATTGCGAAACTTGGATGAACATTGATATCATATATAGTCAAATAAATCAAAACATTTATAATCAGCTGTAAGATTAAAAATGGTAAACTATGAAGTGAATCTCTTGTGCCAGGAAAGGAGAGACTGGAAGGGATGTTGAACTCGGTCACTTCAGCAGGACCAGATGATCACCATACGAGAAAGGCTGATATACAACAGATGCAGACTGCCGCACAACAGACGCAGAGGCTGCCGCACACCTATCGCAGGCTGCCACACATCTAACGCAGGCTTCTGCACAGGTAACGCAGACCGCCGCACGACTAACGCAGGCTGCCGCACGACTAACGCAGGCTGCCGCACGACTAACCACTGCGTGCACCCTAGGGCCTGAATTTCGCACGAAAAGAGGTGGTTTTGGTGCTTTCACTCGAAAAGTGGTTGAATCCCGTTCACTACCGATTGCCATACCAATATTAGCCCAATTTCTTTCGCCCCAAAAACGAATGAAAATCATGCGTCATGAGCCTCTCACAGGGAGCCCACTTTTGACACCCTAAATTGCCTAAACGACCATCTCAGAAAGGTGTTAAATTGTTGTGAAGTCTCTTCCACAACCTGTATACGAGTGCTCCTTCTCATACTGTATTCAGTAATGCCTGACATTGCCTGTCGTCTGCACAAGCATTGTTAGGCACACATCATGAATCAGACAGCGAGCAACTCACAAAACAGGGGCACCATTGATGCGGGGCTCATGCCAGAACTGTCCAAGTATGACTCCTTGCAATACACCCCGGCTCTGGTCATCTCGCGGCAGGCGAAGCAATCCGATTGTCTACGACCACGCTGATCGGTGAGCTTTGGCAGACATACCACACTTTAGCCTCTATTCCTCATTTCAAGCAGCTTTCCATGGTTCAGAGCCACTGATCACGAGAAATTGGCTTCATCCAGGCGTACTGGCCTAGCTTCCTGTTCATCGACTGCCGGGGCCGCAAGCCCATGTAGCTCATGTGCTTTGTTGTCCTCGCCGTCCTCTTCATCGCCGTGGGGCCGTCCGCTCTTCCTACGTGTCTGAGTCCGCACGCCTGCAACTTGAACACTCGGTATGGACACAGCTGACAGCGACTCCACGCGTGTTTGTGTTCCTGTACTCCCTCGCAAACTTCTTCCAGAACTTCAGGCCATACCGTCTTCTTGCTCACCGGTGCCGGTGACAAGGGCGCACTCGCAGTCTCACGCGAACCGAAGTCGCACCCTCAGCGACACCGTCTTCGCACCCCCACACCCCGAGACGGACATCGACGACGTCTCCACGCCCGTCGTGTCCGTCGTGTCCGCCCAACAAATCGCCCGAGGGCGAGCGCGACCCGTTCGATGCGTACATCACCCCATACTACACCACCACCGGCGTCCGCGCACGCTCTGCGCGAGGCTCGAGGGAGCGCAGAGCGCGACGGAAGAGCGCGGCACATGGGTGGCACAAGCGCGTCGGGGACTTCGAGTGCTACGTGCACCACCTGCAGGACGAGGTGGACTGCAGCTGCGAGGAGAGCGCGGAGCGCAGCGTCATGGATGAGACGAGCGGCGACTCGGAGGCGCTTCGCATGCTCCATCGGCGGATGGAGGCGCTCGAGCAGGAGCGCGCGGATACCGAGCGGAGGAAGCAGCAGGCACGGGAGGAGCAGCTGAAGAAGGCGAGGGAGGAGGTGAAGCGGAGGGATGAGAGCGAGCACGTGCTCAAGGCGGGCATCAAGGCTGCCAAGGAGGAGATGGAGGAGATGAGCGGGATAGGCCAGGCGAAGGTGTGCAGCCTGAGAATGGTGAGATGAGGGCGCAGACGAGTGAAGACGCGGCGCGTGCGCTGGCTGGCTGGGAGGAGGAGCGGGCGTGCCTCGTGCAAGGAAACGAGGCGCTGCGGAACGAGAAGGTGGCCCGACATCCATTAACCTCAGCGAAGTGTTCCCCGCGCGCTATCGTGCGCACGACATCCCCGCCGCGAGCGGGAAATTCGGCGCCATCGTTGCGAAGCTCGTGATCCAGAGGCTACTAGTATTCGACATCAGCGGGCGCAACACGTCCCTCGACCACATGTACGCCTGCGTGTTGCATCCCGCGCCCTGCGCGCTGACCCCTCGCACACGCAACCTGCAGGTCTTAGCGATGGCCATGCTCATGGGCGCCCTCGCGACACTGCTCATCCCTAAGTGGGATCAGTACACGCACGATGTGCTCGCACACAGCGTGTGCGCAATGGACGTACCACGCGCGCGCAAGTCCTCTGCGGAAGGCGACACGTTCCACCTGGAGCCAATTCGGTTAGTTCCACTGGACGACTCCGAGTCGGAAGCGCAGGCGCGGCACTGGATGAGAGGCGGGGCGATCGAGTGCGGCATTGAGAGCGCTGGACGAGCTGTAGATTGTCACGGGCGAGGAGGTGTGTGTGCCGAATGCTACAACAGGTGCCAGTGGGCGCTGTACTGGAACGTGCGCGATGACCAGGATATCGTACCGCTCGAGTGCCTGCAGTGCGAGGGTGGTCATTATTGTTCGTCGATGAAGGCGGCCTGCGCCAGCGGACCACTACGATCTATAAAGCCCCACCATTTCCGCTGTGTATCGTATACACGGCCAACAAGGCACTGGACAGCTGCAAGGTCTACGACCTCAATCGGGCCGGCTTTGTTTTCTTCCTTGTAAAAAACGAGGCTGATGTCCTTTGCTTCCTTTGTTTTGACAGTCTGGATCGCGGCGAGAAGCAACGTTGATGGTGACGAAGTGCGAAGTTCGCGGGAGGATGGTACATTGAGCACGAAAATGTTCCGCAGCTGGCCATAGAAGTTCTTGGGGGTAAATTGAGGCTGCGCCCGGGTGTTACGAGCGTTGCGATCGACAAGTAATTGGTACTGCCAGTGGATGCCAGTGCAATTTTCTCAGAATGGTAACATTGAATAAAGGATATCAGTGGGAACTCACTCGCACGTACGTTGCATCGCGCGTGTTCTCTGTTGCTGAGATGACATCGGCAGCATGCATTAAGTCTCCACCATCAATACGTTGAACCTTTCCCCATTGTGACAGGTTGCGTGGTACAAACCTGCGTGCGACGGCCATGGTGGTATCAAATCGCGTGGACAGGCTTTGTGCGATCTTGGTGTGCATGGCCAACAAAATTTCCGACACGCGATATGGCGGTCGCAGGACGGCCTTCGGATCTGCAAAGGATATCAATGAGTTCAGTCCACATCATGGATCCGACTCGGAGCCAAAACTTGAAGTGACTTACATGAGTCACTTTTGAATTCTGCAAGGCGCGAACTTGTAGTAGGTTGCCGACGCAAAGACAGTTCTTGCTGCATGTCGTAAATCAGCTCAATCTGGTATAGTTGCGCGAGATCGACGGCATAGTGACTGAGGCTTGCATATGGATAGCGACGATTTTTGACTGCTGGGAGTAAGGTCCCACAAAATCGTTCCATAGGGAATTCCCAAGCTGCCCACACAGGTCCCGTTGCTCGGATGCTGTCCGCAACATGTAAGAGCGCGTGGATGGTGAGCGGGCACATGGAAATATATTCTGCATTGTACTGATAATAGAATCTAACGGCACAACAGATGAGATGAACCTTGCTGCTCAGGAAAGTGGGGAATGACTCACTGCTCGTATTGTTGAACCCATTTCACAAACCCATTCTGGATTGTCTTGATGTCTTTGTCGGAAATGTCGAACTGCATACATAGATTGATGAGACCCACAAGATCAATAAAATGCTGATAAAACTTGTTGTTCACGAAACGGCCACGCAGCATGATTGGCGCGATGTACAGCGACCAAAAGGACCACATTTCAGCAGTGAAGAGAGCAGTCTCCGTCGCTACATTCGGCACTCGTGCACCGAACGCTGATGGTATTGTCTTCCCTGCAGATGCCCCCGCTGATCCGATGTTTTCCCATGCAAGCGGCTGTAGCACAAACGGTTCTTGTTTAATGTCCAGGTCCTTGAATTTGCCCTTCCATAGTTCGACAAGATTAGGGATCAGATTCTCCCAAATGAGATGCATGAATCCATATGGCAACGAGAGCGGGTAAGCAAGAGATGAGAGCGTACTGAGCAATGGCACCCCTTTGATCCCGTACCACTTGCTGAGTCGTTCAGCTTCGGCCTTAGTTCCTGCCCGATCGATTTCCCGTGCCTGATCAAGGAATTTGCCATGGGTGCGCAGAGGCAATTGAGATGGATTATATCCAGGAGCTAATGAACCTGCTGTCGTGAGGTTGCGGCGATCATGGGGAACATACAGAGTCTTGACCGTGTCGTTCCGGATGCCGAGGATCATGCACATGCGGCACGGGCACACGGCATTGTGACCCTTCATACGCATAACCAAAGACATTGCAGGTATGTCTCCAAATACGACAATGAGATATGCGTGGAGGAGAAAGAGGCTATGTGAGAGCGAGTCGAAGGCTGACACGCCCAACGCAAGTCGGACGAATTCCTCAATGGCCGGAAACATGAATGAGTCGCAATCACCAGGTTTTTGGGGACCAGGAATGATACCAGTACAGATGATATTGCGCTTTTTGAATCGCTCCTCAGGCGGGAGATTGTAGTTGAAGAGGAGGAGTGGCCATGCCGTGTGTTTACGAGAGAGACGCCCCTTGAATGGTGAGAAGCCATCAGTTGAGAGCCCAAGGGCGATGTCCCGGGGATCAGAGAAGAAGCAATGAGGAAGTTCCTCATCCCCGACAGTTACTTTCGTCTCGCGAAGCTTGCGGTAATGTGAACCGTCGAAGATGTCAGTTGTGTGACCGGGGATGTGTTCGTGGTCATGTGCACGATAACGCATGGCAGTGGCGACATTCTTATTAGCCAGGAGGGACTGGAGCCGGGGTAGGAAGGGAATGTAAAGAAAAATCTTGCGCGCCTTGTGTCTCGCATCAAAGCGAGGTTCCTTGCATTCAGGACACTTGTCGAGATCGGAGTAAGCTGGTCCAACATAGCAAACACAACTGTTGATACAACAGTCATAACGCACGGGTTTGAACCCAGATAATACTTCAACACGACGCCGAACCTCCCGGAAAGTACCAAGGCCGGGCGCATCAAACGTTGGGCCGAATTTTGCGAAGGTGCCGTCAGACAAATAGTCCTGCGTTTTGAGTGCAAACGCGCGCAGGAGTTGGTGGTCGTCGGAGGACAGGGAACTGCTATCTGATGTCAAGTTGTAAGAATTAAGCACTGCTGAAGATGAATTTGACGAACCTGCTTGCTGGACTTCCCGCTCAAATTCCTCACCAAGGGCTTCCATCTCCGACATCCCGTCCTCCTCCTCCGGTTCCCCATAGAAATCCAGAAGGAAGTCGACGATGTCCTCATCATCAAAGTCGGATCCAAATCCCCCCTCACCACCAGCCCCTTCGTCATCCAACTCAGCAGAATCGTCACACTGGTTGGTTCCTGCAGTGTCTGAGTTGTCTGAGTCGCTGTCTCCCTCCTCACCGTTGGATACTGCCGCTCTATGCCAGCGCGAGTGTCCAATACTCGCAGTATAGGCAGCAGCTGTCAGACGACAGTGTTGTTGGGTGTTCTCGGTCTGCATCGCAGCAGATGCATTTTCGGCACCCGTGATGTTGGTGATGTCGTGCTCTCCTCTGTTTTCCGGCTCGATATCGGGTGGTGGAGGTGGACTATTCTGATTATGGTGTGGTGAGGGAGGGACATGGTGAGGAGATGAGGATCGAGCCATGAGAGCAGCGTGGGGGTCAAGAGGTACTGCACTGTGTCCTGAACCGCTGGCAGCAGAAGGCTTTGCCTTCGAGTGTTGCGATCGAGTGTCCGTGGCAGAGAAATGGGGCAATGGCTTACCCGCGAGATAGGCACGGCTCTCAAGGATGTTTGCAGCAATCCTAGCTGGTCCCTGCCCTCGCAAATGACGGGTCTGCGTGCTACGTGACACAAAGGCTTGACATCCGCAGCTGCAGAGCTGCTTGCTGGCACCTCGAGTTTGGGCTGCAGGGTTTCTACTCATTCTCGGAGCCACTTGATCAGGGTCAATGTCGCTGGAGCACGAAGAGAATCTAGTCAGAAAACGAAGCACGAAGTGACATCAGAAACATACCAAATGAACTGTTCGACGAGGCTTCACTAGGCAAGGTTAGAGCTCAGGAACTTGGATGACAATGAATGAATGCTGCATATAGATGTGCGCAGCGGAAATACTTGGGTGTGGTGCACGGGCCAGCTTCCACGTGATGCTGCAGTCAAACTATTCCATTTAAGACATGAGATAGAAAATTTACATTCTCTTCAGTACCATCATCACCGTTGACCACCTCGCCGCTGCCTCTGCACCCGAAAATCCTGCCCCTTCTTTTTTTCACCCTGCCCAGTGCATCGGGGGCTTGCCCACCGCAGAGCCCAATATGGCCCGGGCTGGATCCACCGGCAAGCAACCTGCGAAAAAAGCACTAGCAAGCCACGACGACAACACATCCTCGTCCTCAGGCTCGTCAACCTACCAAAGAGAACAACCCTCCGCCGGCACCCTCAACTGCAGGGCCTGCAAGCCGCACTGCCGGAGACAACGAGAACGTGCCTGCAAATGAATTAGATGGACTCTCGTACGAGGATCTGCTAAGCCTATATAAGCAACTTCAAAGTGAGTTCAACCACTGAATTGACTCACCTTCGACACCAGCTGACCCCACAAGTAGCCAAGGTGGCTGTTTCACAGAGTGTGGATGATGAACCATCATCCCGCGTCCGAAGGGCACTGCAGGGAAGAACTTCAAGCTGCAGGACGAGATGGGGTTAAAAGATAACCATGCACTCTATTTGACACTCCGAGTACGCACTGGCAATCCAGCTCACATTTTTCACAAAGAACTCACCTAGTATAGGCCAGCGTGCGCGGCTATGTGGTCGCGGCTCAACTCGACACTCAGGTGCACTGGCCTCATCAGCCCAAGGAGAAACTGAGCAAGATCTTCAGAGTGGTAAGTGGAAAATCGGGCGTGCATTACACGTTTGTTGACGCTTGTACGTAACCGGCGGCTCTCAATCAAGGCTCGGAAGAAGCACCCTTACCTCAGGCGCTTCGCTCACGACTGGGCCACTGAAGAGTTTGCAAAGGCTTACAGCAAGCGCCATCGGGCCCACACTAACAGCACCCGCCGCAGACTCGGAGGTCAGGCTCAAGACGACTTCAATCAGGAGATGGACGGAGATGAGGAGAACGGAGATGAGGATGAGCCGTAGGTCGTCCTACATCACGGTTTTGCCAGTCACCATCTGGTGTTGACAAGCCCTGCTGGTGCGCGTCGACAAGTATCGTTCACTGCCGCGTTAAGCACATGTTCATTCATTGTTATTCTCACACCTTCTTTGTTTCCTCATCATCTCAATGCTGGCTGATCGCACACCAGCTCTGTAGCTGCCGCGGCATCTGTACGCTACACTGATTGATATACCCCTTCATTCGTTTCACTCACACTCCTTCACCTTTGACTTGCTCTTTCAGTGCTGGCTGATCGTATGCCAGCTGGTTGTGCCTGTATGTAGCTACTGCAGCATCTGTATGCTATTTACACGCTCATTATACCCTGCTCACCCGTTGAATTGCATTCATTTTCGTGCTGTTTGATTGAACGTGCCATGCATCCGAAACGTGCACCTATTTAGATTCAGGATTTGACACTCTAAACGTGACAAGTGGCATGAAGGGGATGCGGTCAAATGGGAGTGAATATCAGTTCATTCATGGGTTGTATGTTGGCCGAAGATTCTGGCCGTTTTGAGGGTGGTCCTTTGACCGTTCTGAGGTACGAAATTTCGAGCTCGTGGTGTGCAGTAACATAGCTCCAAAACACATCAAAAGTGATACAGTATTCCGACCATGTTTGTATTTACTATGAGACCAAAATCCACCCGAAAGGAGTGTGACATTTGGGCCGTCTGGCGGGCACAATTCGACCGACGAGCTCCAATCTCACAACGGTTCAAATGCGTCATATGCCAGTCGAAATGTCAGCTGCCCAAGTGTTCCGCCAAAGGTATCAAACCCACAGTACGTTGTCCCTTTAATCACACGAAATTGAGCCGTTCAGCGGCGGAATCTTTGGATCAAATTGATACCCTCAGACGTGCGCAGTGAACGCAGACCACCGCACAACTAACGCAGGCTGCCGCACAGGTAACGCATGACTAACGCACATGTGACGCACACTAATGCATTTCAGTCACACATGAGAAGAACATACTAAGAGTAGTAAAACATTGTAAGGACACAAAAGATACATATACCGTCACATGTTCAACACAGACCCAACGAAAAGATTGATGCAGTAACAGCAGGGCCCATTCCAAGTCCCGGCGGCGGCGAGGGTCGCGTCGAATTGCCATATCGGGTAGTGCTGAGACGTAGTAGCGCCCGTGCGTTAGTTGTGCGTCACCCGGTGCGTTACCTCTGCCTGCGGCTGCTTCACTTTGCGTCCTTTTGCGTTACCTGCGTTAATTTCTCCAGGCCCCTCCTTGTGCATACAACGTCGCGCATATTACCTGTAGCATATGTATACCACGGCCATCAGTTTGTTACTTTATCCACGCACTCAAATCAATGCGCATTCATTCTGCTCGAGTGCGCATTAACATTGCGCAGAGACGATCACTGAAACAGCCGGCGTCTATATAGTCTACCGAGACCAGAGCGACATAAAACATGGACAGTCATTCACAGCGACAGGAATTTGGTATACTGAGCAATTATCCAGGTATAGAACAGAGCGTTGGGATGACATACATGACACAGCATAGAAAATCGACAACTAATAATGATAAATAATAAAATAATGCAAAAGCACAGTCAATTACGACCATGAAGATTCCGCGAACAGCATCTACAACCTAAGAAATGTATAAGCGGCTTGGTATTCGGCTGTACCGGATGACTCACAGTGTAATGCCGACCTCAACCTCCAATCTGCGCACCATCTCCTTCGCTGCCTCCAACTCCTCCAGTTTCGACTTGCTTTGGGGGAGTATATGAGCTTCATCGAGAGTGCAACGTGAAGCCGAAGGGGTGGTGGATGTCAATGTCTTGACAGACTCGCTGATACTTTTCTCGAGACCCACGAACAAGCTGGGCGTGTACAAAGTCGTCTCCATCGATTGATCATAAGGAGGACAGGGATTACTCGCTGCAGCTGCAGACGTCTGGTCGAGGAAGTACCCCAGGTCTAGTGGAGGTACCTGACTTGGACATTCCAAATACAGTGGGGGTGGAGAGCCAGAAGACGGAGGACAATTCTGGTACCAGTGTGCACCGGACGACGTGTGATTTGTAGCAAGATCCGACAGCACGGGAAGATGATTAAAGGGCTCCGTCTGAGAATCTAGAAGAAAAGATGCGGCAGACGAAGTTGCTTTTTGAACGATGAACGCGGGTACGTCCGGGATAGGATCGGGAGAACAATGATCACGTCGGAGTGGTGATTCGGCAGTTGCACGACGTGGAGTATCCGAAGGAGCTGAGGAATATGCATTCACGAATCTCTCCACCGACTGCCAAGCCTGAGGCATCTGGCCTATTCCAGTGGATGCACGATGAGCACATATTTCGACGCCTGAATACATCAACTGACCTGATGTTGCGTTCCCAAGAGGGAACTCGTTTGTCAATCCTTCCCACACCTCATCCCAACCAGTGAACACTTCGATATCTAGCGGAACAGAGAGGTCAAGCCCTGACGTTGACACCGGCTCTGGGATATCGAAACTCCAGTTTTCGAATGATTCAGTTGGAATTTTTGCCGTAACGAAAGAGCATGGATCAGACACCGCATACGATCGAGGCTGTAAGGGAAGTTGTTGAGAAGTCTCTCCGTGGGGTGCTTCGTGATCATCCATGTCAGAGTGTCGTCGCTTCTTTCGAAGCGAGGTGGGTTGCGGATGATCAGTAGATGTGAAGGGTGGTGGAAACGAAGGGCGACAATTGGGAGTCTCGCCGGAAGGATTTGAGGAAGAGCTCAGTACTGCTGAAACAGAGGTGTCCATGATGTCGGCGCTATACCCTGTCGATGGTGACCGTTTCGAAGCCGGATAGACAGCATTATCGCACGAGCCGATGTGTGTTCTAGACATACTGTCAGGTATAGTCATCAAGAATTAACAGCAAGCACTTACTTGACACGCTTCAGCGGTCTGTCCGAGTATGTAACTCGAGAATACTCGTCAACGTCGTCGTACCATGAACTGGCAGTTCGTTTTCGGCTGGCTTTATGCGCCATAGGTGTTTCATCATCGTCACTATCGTCCGACGACACAGATGATGATAACGATGGCGTGCGTGTGGTGCGCATAGCAGCGTTCAAGGACAAGCCAGACGAATCAACTTCTTCCCATGATGGCGTCCAAGAGTCGGTGACGGGGGAAAGTTTCGTGTAGGGGGTGACGTCTACAAGAGACGAGTCACTATGGATGCTGGCCAACATGTTGGACGATAAGCCCGATTCTGGAGAGTACGCCCAAATGTTCTCTGCAAGTAAACGAAAAAAGGGATGACGGCCAACATCAGGAGACGCCAGGTCGCTAAACAATCGAAGGACGTACCAGCCACACTATCTTGGGCCTCAAGGGGCTGTTTCGTGCAGTGGTCATAGGGCGATGGGGGAGGATTCGGAACAACACTGGCAATCGACAGCCCGGACAGTATATCTTCTATCTCTCCAACCATACCCGTAGTCAAAGCATCACAGTCGACATAGAGATCGTGGGACGCCTCGGCAAGTATGGCGACCCTGGTAGCGGTGGTACGAACCAACGACGATAGTTCCTCGTCCATGGTCGCGGCGTCGTGTTCGATGTCCCGCATCAAACCATCCCAAGCCTCGTAGAAGGACTCCAGGGCAGAAGTACCGTGCATGACTGCAGTGAGAAAATCGGTCTCGGCGCTGTTCAATCGCTGCCGTATGGAATCCATGGAGGACGGAGAATATTGCTGAAAACGAGGATATGTGTGGCGTATGTTGTACGACGACACAATTTATGAGGGTGGAAGTTGCCGAACGACAATGCAGACGAGTTGCGACTTTCCCACCCTTCGCTGTGATCCTGATTATTTAATGTTCCGCCGTTCTATAGCTACTACATCAACAATGCCGTTCCGCTCTGACATGGACGTTCTACCACATATCGCACAGACGGCACAGGGGCTTGCCCGCTGTACCATGTCTTTTCGATCCTCATTACACTTCTCACTCTCATCTGCTCCGGAGGAGCCACCTCCCGCCCTGGTTCTCCCGGCGCCCAAGCCGCTGACATCTGACTTGGTTGCCATAGGCCTCGACTTTGCCAGTGCGGAGAAGTTTTCAGACGCGTACTTGAAGTCTGCTATGCAGCTCAAGACGGAATGTGAAATACAGTTCCGTCGTGCCAACGACGCCTGTTGCCAGATTAACCGGCGTTTCCATCAAAATTTGGACAATCCCAAGTCGCAGTCACTGCTACAGGCAGCTTTTCTCTCCAGATGCACTCGGGCATGGAAGAGTTGGGCCCATCAAGTCATCAACGTTTTCGGTGTACAGCTTGTGGAAGGTAGACGGAGACGGAAATACGATACTGAATCAATGCTCCTGAAAGGGAGTTCGCCTCGGCGTAAATTTAAACAGGTGAGACTCGATCTATAATCCTTTTTAGTAAATCTCTCAATGCCTCTTCCAGAATGCCGTCCCTATTCTGCAAGGATTTTTTGACCATAACGCATTCCCTTCCCGATCGGACAAGGAAGACCTTGCTGCTCGCACTGATATGGAGTACAGGCAGATCAACGTCTGGGTAGGATTATTCGCACGTCTTGGCGGTTCATGCTCACTTCTACGCAGTTTCAAAACCGACGCAATCGATACAAGAAAGACGGCAAGGAATTAAAGAGAGCTGGTGCCTTCAGAGATCTACCCCCCGAGCTTGGCAATTCTCTCGCCGAGATATTGTCCGATGATGATTTAGCCAGTGATGCTGACTTGCATTCTGTAAGTCCTGTGCAGTTGGTGCGGATCGATGTTCCGCGACTCATTCATTTGTTCTAGTTCGTGGCGGGAGAACCCTCAATTGTCCGGCATGGTAACAACCAAGGGTTTCAATTGGATGCTGCTCCTCATGCCTTCCCTGCTCCTTATCCTCCGCCATGTGCCTACGATCCTTTTCCCATCCAAAAGGACTCACGCCATTTCGCAACACCGTGGCCACGAATGGCTGCGGAGTCGCACTCTCAACGGTCTCCTTGCGTTGATATGACGCAGCTGTCGGGTCTATTTGAGAAGCTACGTGTGACGGACGCTGTACGCAAGGGTGACAGACGTCCTAGCGCGGTCCCGAGGACGTCGGTTCAGTCTCGCACCAGATGGTCTGATAAATCCGCCGCCGCGATTGGCTTTACCACCGCTGTTCCCCTCGCTCCATTACCCTCATTCCTTCCCGCTACTACCGTTGCCGTCGCTTCTAAACGACCTATTCCCGCCATACATGCATCGTCCAATGTGTCATTCTCCCCTCTCGAGTCAACGCAGGTCACGTCATCCCTCACTACTTCAACAAAGAAGACGGGCTTACGGAAGGCTGTCCGCCTTCCAAGACGCATGCCCACCAGTGCGAGTATCTCCCACCATCAAATATCGTCGAACATGTCTAGTCCATCCCAGTCATCCTGCGATACTCGCTGGAGTTCTTCAGACAATGCTTCACCAATGACGCCTCCGCTCGCATCGTCCAGCAAGGCTGATCTTCATGTTCGCATGCAGCCATACCGTCAGCCCTCGCTTTCTGTGCATCCGAGACCGCCCGCGTTGGGCTCAGTTGCGCCTGCCAACGAAGGGCGCCTCTATATACCGATACAGTTCTCCAACACCAACACTATCGCACCTGATCCCTCCGTGTCTTCGCTTCCGGACATCGTGCCATTTTCTGGCAAGCAAGTTCATTCACACAATCAGGTGTCGTCGAAGATTCCTTCCTCCACTCCCCTGTCAAGGAGAAAGGTAGCAGCCCTCCCTAATCGTACACCGAGAGTGCCACATCACCTGCCACGCGGAGCCAATCTACAGGTCTCTTCATCTTCGCATTCCCCTTCCACCCTTACTCGCATGTCGTCCGTCTCTTCGATTTCCTCTGCGTCTTCATCTGGTGAAGATGACTCGCCTGTTCATACCCCTCCTCTACTCCCCACTCACCTTTCCAGCCCCAAACTATCGCTGGGGCCCGACCCTGATTACCTGCTTGGCCAGTCATATATGGATGGTCTGTCGCCCATCGAGAATCTGCAGCTCGACTTTCTCTCGGACCGTACTGCGAGCGACATTACGAAGTCCATGGAACGTGCGTTGGCCTTGAGCGGGTCCCCGGGGCCATTGAGGTTTCGATACGGCATCCCTTTCATGTCGTGAACATTGTTCCATTTATCTCGCTCTCGTCCTTTTCTTTCATCACCAGGTTCTCGTCGTGTAACACCACCTGTTATCTTACTGTGTTCATGGCGCTCTCTGCCTGGCTGTCGTATGTTCTTCTATCCTGCTCCCTGTTAACGCTATATTGCTCTGCTCTGGTTCCTGCTCTCCATATTGGTCTCATCGTTGTATCTCATGCGCATTGGTTGTATCGTATTTTTATTCGTAGTATTATTGTGTTGAATGACATTGCCCGCTGCCTCTGCCTGACTTGTGCATTTCTGTGTACTTCCTGTCAATGAGATCGCTCTGGAATCGCTGTCTGTACATGTGCTGACAGAACCCCTGCTTGACCGTGCTCAGTTGATATTTGGCGGCCCGGCCTTTCAAGTGACTCTTGATCAAGCTTCAAGCTTAATACGGTATCTACTTGAGCCTACTTGCAAGACCACGATGGCGATACATTCATTCTACAGGGGTTCAATGTGTTTCACATATAACTGCGTGATCGTCTCACATTTGTTGGTCTGCCGCAGGATAGGCCTGAACAGTTGAAGTGATGCTCTGCAGGCATGCACAATTAATAGTTCCTTCTTCCCTCACATTGTAGGGGTGCTCAATTCTCGTCGCTCACTCGCCGCTCGCTCACTTGCTGCTTGCCCAAAAAGGGCGAGCCGAATCAGCGGAACCAAGCCTCTGGCTCGTCGACAGTACTAATGTCGTTAGCTAAACCTTACCCAATACTAATGTCGTTAACCTAACCTTATCAAACACAAATGTCGTTGGCTAAACCTCACCAAACCTGGCCTCTCTAAGCAGGGATACACTTTGGAGACAACAAAGGAACCTCAGAAACAAGAACAGATTTACAGTAACACAAGAGGAGCATCAGTGAATTGCCCTCGCACTACTGAGGCCATGCAGCGTTTGTGAGAGTTTGGTCGCGTTGCATGCGTCAGATTAGGGATCTATGAAGGGCTCTACTGGACAAAAATCAGATGTATATGTCAGTAGCACATTATCATGAAGGATATCCAGTGTATCACTCTGCTCATGCATGCATGCGAATGATCATCAAGGAAACTGCAAGATCTAAGATAAGCTTTATAGTGGGCTGGCTACCACATTCAAAGTATCCTTCGGGAATCTCATTTCACCGCACAAATCCTGTGAGAAACTGAGGAATTTCCATGAGGGTGAGCATTCCTTCACTGTGCAAGATCACCAGTGATATACAGTGAGTGTAGAATATATATTTATCACATGCTGACACTCCACCATCGCAAGGCTACCTCGTGAATCTCCATGAATCACTATCTTAGATCTTGTAGATTGACTAGTGAGAACGGTTAATCCTCAGAGCTGAGCATCAAGGTCACATCACATCGCCGAGTTGCCCGGACTAGTACGCTACTCTCCTCTATTTTTCCTCCCTCTTTTGACCACTCACTTCTCTTCCAAGTTTTCAGTGCATAACATACCTCCCTGCTTGTTTTGCGTTGCTCTCATCTCTTTCAATGTCTACTCTTTATATTCGAGAGGCTTGTGTGCATCCGGAATGCCCTTGTGCTTAGTTTTGCAACACTAGTCTTGCATTTGTGAGTCTTCCTGATAGATTGAAACCATTATCTCTGCCTCACATTGTTCTGTAGACTCCATTACAGGAGCCCATCCAGTGACAAATCCTGTCTAGACGGGCCATCCGACGGTGAGTTTTGCCCGTCTGGCACGAGGCGTCCGATGTCGGCCGACGGAAGGAAGGTTTCCGTATAGACGGGTGGAGCCACTTCAGTTCGTTCAATACATAATTGTCATGCATAGACATGCCCAAGAATACATATCACACTGCAACATGTATTTGAAAAGTCTCTTGACCAATACATTGAATGCACTATGTATGCTACATCCAATACATTTGCGCTCAATGTATTGTTGCTCTGAAGGATACAATGTCTAGAAATGCATGCTACAAAAATGTCTGATGACATTTATAAATTTGCCAGTGTGGGGATTAGAACCAGTGACCACCAGACAATTTGATTACCTAATGAGTTAGACCACTACACCATGAGGCCTTGTGAAAATATATATTGTACAGCACCTATATAGGCATATTTTGGCTCAAAACTTCGTCACAAATCTGTCTAAGTCCACTTTATCCTTGCATAGACTTCTGATTCTTGGCTTAGAATAGAATATTGTAGCTATAAGTATGTTCAGCTATGATCTTGAGTCTTGGTATTGGGCATATACAACTATTTTGAACCAGAGTCTGAAGTCTATACAAGGATAAAGTGGACTTAGACAGATTTGTGACGAAGTTTTGAGCCAAAATATGCCTATATAGGTGCTGTACAATATATATTTTCACAGAGCCTCATGGTGTAGTGGTCTAACTCATTAGGTAACCAAATTGTCTGGTGGTCACTGGTTCTAATCCCCACACTGGCAAATTTATAAATGTCATCAGACATTTTTGTAGCATGCATTTCTAGACATTGTATCCTTCAGAGCAACAATACATTGAGCGCAAATGTATTGGATGTAGCATACATAGTGCATTCAATGTATTGGTCAAGGGACTTTTCAAATACATGTTGCAGTGTGATATGTATTCTTGGGCATGTCTATGCATGACAATTATGTATTGAACGAACTGATACTCTACACGGGTGGGGCGATGGGGATAGAATATGCCGTTAGGAACGGGTCGGGTGATGAGGTGATATGGCCCGTTGAGACGGGTGGGTCCACCGGTAGTTTAGTACATTCTATACGGGTCGGCCGATCAATATAATTCTCGTTGGCTACGGGTGGGCCGATGGAAGGAATTCCCACTAGCTACGGGTGGGCCGATGGTAGGACCTGCCGTTGGGTACGGATGGGCCCACAGTGGGATTTCCCGTTGGCTACGGATGGGCCGACAGCAGGAATTTCCGTTGGCTACGGGTTGGCCGACAGTGGGATTTCCCGTTGGCTACGGATGGACCGATGGAAGGAATTCCCGTTGGGTACAGATGGGCCGACGGCAGGAATTTCCATTGGCTACGGGTTGGCCAATGGTGGGATTTCCCGTTGGCTACGGATGGGCCAACAGCAGGAATTTCCGTTGGCTACGGGTCGGCTGAGGGTGGAATTTTCCGTTACCTATGGATGGACTGATGCTAGAATCTCCCGTTGAGTATGGGTCGGCCGACAGTGGGATTTCCCGTTGGCTACGGATGGGCCGACAGCGGGAATTCCCATTGGGTACGGGTCGGCTGATGGTGGGATTTCCCATTGGCTACGGATGGGCTGATGGCAGGAATTCCCATTGGGTACAGGTTGGCCAATAGTGGGATTTTCCATTGGGTACGGATGGGCGAACAGTGGAGTTTCTGTTAGCTATGGGCCGGCCAATGGTGGGATTCTCCGTTGGCTACGGGTCGGCCGACATTGAGAGATTCTGCTCCATACTGGTTGACCATCCATCATGCAGCTGTACAGCTAGACTGTTCTACTGTTGACCTAACTATCATCAAACTATCTACTGCCATAAAACTGGCCCCCTGCCAATGAATTGCCACCTGCCAGTGAACTGCCGCCTGCCGACGAACTTCCGCCTGCCGACGAACTTCCACCTGCCGATAAACTTCCGCCTGCCGATAAACTTCCGTCTTCCGTCTAACTTCCGTCTTCCGTCCAACTGCTGTATCACTGAGGACCATTTGTGGAACTGATGTAAACTTGGTCTCTGAAGAGAATGAGGGTCTACTCAGGTGATTTGAATGAGAATTGTGTTGAATTCAAGCGCGCATGCGCCGGTCCGGCTCGAGGCTGGAGAAGCCGAGCGGATCTCAATCTGACCGGCGCTTCCCGCCGAAGCGCCCACCGTACTTAGCGAACATTTTTCGTTTGCTCACCTCAGTGAACCTTCCCCGGTCACTGAGGTGAGCTCAATCTATTACATTTATGTCTACATGTCCTAATGTACCTGTAGCTCGTTTATTGGCTTATAGGCACTGTTATGTATTGCTCAGTGAACCTTCCCCGGTCACTGAGCTCGTTTATTGGCTTATAGGTTATGAGCCCCGCCTCAACCATGTCCTACGACGCGTCCAGCAGCCTCGGCAACTCATCCGGAACCAACCCGTTCATCGTCCCGAAGCTCGCAGCGGACGGCGCGAACTGGATCACCTACGAGGAACGGATCAATACCGTCATGGCTGCTCGAGGACTCAAACACCACTTGAACGGCACGGCGCGTCCACCACCGCCCACACTCACCTTCCCCCAACCTACCGTTCCCACACCGGAGGCCATGGCAGCAGCGACCGCAGCAGGCCCTGCCGCTCAAGCGCGCCTCGCGTCCGTCGCAGCCCTTGTGGCGTTAACGGAGGAGGAATACCTGGCGAAGGTAGAGGCGGGGGAGAAGAAAGTCGACGACTACGAGCAGAAGAAGGCTACAGCAAGGCAGCTGATTTACGGTACGATTACCGACTCCCTCATCCTCCAGGTCCAAGATCTCCCGACGGTGGAAGCGGTTTGGGTAGCCGTCCAAACAGAGCACGAGGGAAAGTCGGAGATGCACTCCGTCACGCTCCGGACGCGTCTCATGAATACGAAGTGCGAGGAAGGAGCCGACGTGCAAGCCCACCTCGACTCGCTCTTGAAGATGCGTGCCGAGCTCGCGTCGATGGGCGCGCCTGTCTCGGACATGGACTTCAGCGCCACCATCTACACCTCACTCCCAAAATCCTACGGCACACTCCTCACCGCCCTCGTCACCGCTGCTCGCGTCTCTCGGCAGACGATATCCTACAAGGACGTCATCTTCGCTGTCAACGAAGAATTTGACCGGACCGGTGGATCAGAGGCTGTCGCCACAGCACTAGCCACGAAGGCAGCGCAAGTAAACGCGCGTCCGTCCAATCGAGGACGCGGAAGGGGGGGAAACTCGAGCGGACACGGATCCAAGTCCGACGTCGAGTGTTTCAATTGCCACAGAAAGGGGCACATGCAGCGCGACTGCTGGCGCCCAGGGGGTGGGAAGGAAGGTCAGAGACCCAACCAGGGAGGAGGAGGAAAGAAGGGGAACACACAGGCAAACATGAACACTGCCACGACTGCCTCGACGGGCGACACGTACGCGTTCACGACGACCGTCTTCCCCACCGCCATGCTCGTTCGTACGCCGCAGACACCAGCGAACGTCACGACGGAAATCTACGATAGCGGAGCGAACCGTCATATTTCGCCCTATCAAGATTCTTTCATTTCTTTCAAACCCTGTGACCCTCACCCTATTTCAGCCGCGGACAGTCATGTTTTCCAGGCCCTCGGTCACGGTGATGTGAAGATCAAGATGCCGAACGGCAGCTCGGAGACGACCACGATCCTGAAGGACGTGTTGTACGCCCCGAAGTTAGCCTTCACGCTGGTCTCCATCAGCCGGATCGACAAAGCCGGCTTCACGTCGAAGTTCGAGCTCGGAGTCTGCGAGATTACCGCGCGCGCCGAGGCTGGCAAAGTCATCGGGCGCATTCCAGGATCGAACGGCCTGTGGCGCGTTGATCGCACAATCGTGAATCGAGCGAAGACCACAGCGTGCGTCACCATGTCAATGATGGAGCTACATTGTCGCATGGGCCATATCTCCCCGGCAAGCATCAAACGCTTGGTCCGAGAGGGGAAAGTCGAGGGGGTGGAACTCTCCGACACCACGATCTCGCCATGCGACGCTTGCGTGCAGGCGAAGATCACACGCCAACCTCACACAATCCAGTGAAAAATCCCCGTCTAGACGGACCATCCGAGGGTGAGTTTTGCCCGTCTGGCACGAGGCGTCCGACGTCGGCCGACGGAAGGAAGGTTTCCGTATAGACGGGTGGGGCGATGGGGATAGAATATGCCGTTAGGAACGGGTCGGGTGATGAGGTGATATGGCCCGTTGAGACGGGTGGGTCCACCGGTAGTTTAGTACATTCTATACGGGTCGGCCGATCAATATAATTCTCGTTGGCTATGGGTGGGCCGATGGAAGGAATTCCCGTTAGCTACGGGTGGGCCGACGGCAGGATTTCCCGTTGGCTACGGGTCGGCCGATGGAAGGAATTCCCGTTAGCTACGGATGGGCCGATGGAAGGAATTTTCGTTGGGTACGGGTTGGCCGACAGTGGGATTTTCCGTTGGGTACGGGTTGGCCGACAGTGGGATTTCCCGTTAGCTACGGATGGGCCGACGGCAGGATTTCCCGTTGGCTACGGATGGGCCGATGGAAGGAATTTCCATTGGGTACGGGTCAGCCGACGGCAGGAATTTCCATTGGCTACGGGTCGGCCAACAGTGGGATTTCCCATTGGCTACGGATGGGCCGACGGCAGGAATTCCCGTTGGGTACGGGTTGGCCGATAGTGGAATTTCCCATTGGGTATGGGTTGCCCGACAGTGGGATGGGCCGACAGTAGAAATTTCCATTGGCTATGGGTGAGCCGACAGTGGAGTTGCTGTTAGCTATGGGCCGGCCAATGGTGGGATTCTCCATTGGCTACGGGTTGGCCAACAGTGAGAGATTCTGCTCCGTATCGGTTGACCATCCATCATGCAGCTGTACAGCTAGACTGTTCTACTGTTGACCTAACTATCATCAAACTACCTACTGCCGTAAAACTGAGCCCATCCAGTGACAAATCCCGTCTAGACGGGCCATCCGACGGTGAGTTTTGCCCGTATAGAACGGGGCGTCCGACGTTGGCCGACGATAAGAGGGCACCCGTGTAGATGGGTGGGCCGACGGGAGGATTGCCCCGTTGTGTACGGGTGGGCCGACGGTGGGGGAACCCCGTAGGCTACGGGTGGGCCGACGGGAGGATTGCCCCGTTGGCTATGGGTGGGCCAACGGGAGGATTGCCCCGTTGGCTACGGGTGGGCCGACGGGAGGATTTCCCCGTTGGCTACGGATGGGCCGACGGTGGGGGAACCCCATAGCCTACGGATCGGCCGACAACAGGAACGCCCGTTGGCCACGGGTGGGCCGACGGTAGGGATACCCCGTAGGGTACGGGTGGGCCGACGGGAGGATTGCCCCGTTGGCTACGGGTGGGCCGACGGTAGGGGTACCCCGTAGCCTACGGGTTGGCCGACGGGAGAATTGCCCCGTTGCGTACGGGTGGGCCGACGGGAGGATTTCCCCGTTGGCTACGGGTGGGCCGACGGGAGGGGTACCCCGTTGGCTACGGGTGGGCCGACGGGAGGGGTACCCCGTCGGCTACGGGTGGGCCGACGGTAGGGATACCCCGTAGGGTACGGGTGGGCCGACGGGAGGATTGCCCCGTTGGCTACGGGTGGGCCGACGGTAGGGGTACCCCGTAGCCTACGGGTGGGCCGACGGGAGAATTGCCCCGTTGCGTACGGGTGGTCCGACTCTGCAAATTTCCATTGGCTACGGAAGCCAACCAGCTCTGCTGTGGAGTTGTACTTCCATGTAGTAGCAGCCTGGTGTTTTCATTTCATACCTACATCTCAAATTGAATGTATTTGTGCTGTCTTTCTTAGGATGCCACACTCCTCAGGAACCAAGTATCCATACATATTCAATCGTCCATTATATTATGTATACATTGATGCAGACAGTCAATGTTACCTGCAGCCATGACAAGCACCACTACTTCGATGTGTACACGTTCAGCAAGGCGTCCAGAGCTGCCATGTTCTGTCTGTTCACCCTCGACATCTCGTCCAGGCGAGTCACCGTGGCAGTCAATCTGGTTGTCTCCGCCTCCATCTGCTGCAATGCAGGAAACAACGGACCGACCACCTGCTGGACGTCCTCATCCAATTTGCGACTGTCGGCTGCTTGGGCATCCCTTTGAGATTCATCTTAATGGTTTGATTAGCATGAAAGAGTAGGTTATGTATCAGCGCACTCACCATTGTCGTCTAGATGCATGTTGGCCAGGTCCAACCCCATGCTCATACGCCGAGCGGACATCCCTTCCGATGGCTCCAATGTGTCGGCAAGGGCATCTGAAATACCCATGTCATCGTCGATGTCGATGTCGATGTCACCGGCAGACTCGCGCCAGACGGCATCGGTGTTGATGGGGTGGGCAGGGCCGCCCAAGATATCATCAACGTCAATGGGGTCGGCAGGACCGCCCAAGATATCATCGACGTCAATGGGGTCGGCAGGACCACCCATGATCGCATCAAGGTCTATGGGGTCAGTAGGACCACCCATGATTGCATCAATGTCAATGGGGTCGGTAGGACCACCCATGATCGCATCAATGTCAATAGGGTCGGCAGGGCCTCCCATAACGGCCTGCAAGTCAATGAGGTCGACAGGGTGGGCAGCGCGACGACCGGTGCCGGCGGCGGCGGAAGAGGATGCGATCACGGCGGAGGCAGCAATGGCGGCAGCACGGCGAGGGCGCTTGGTGGTGGTGGTAGTGGCGGCGGTGGTGGAATGAAGACGACGATGGGACCGTTCCGGTAACACGACACCCGCGAAGACATAGCGGACCGGCCGCGATGATGAAGACACGACTTCCGCATCATGTTGGGGAGCCGGGAGGGCAGGGTTGACTTGACGCTGTTTCCCTTTGTCCACATTTACCACAGGCGCTGTAATGGACATTACATTAGAAATAATATTTGGGATCAAACCTCCAGAGCACTCACCGGCATCTTCATCTTCCTCATCCACCTCACTTTGTGTCTCCCCCATCAACATTCTGTAAGCTTTCTCCTGGGCCTTGATGAAAGCCTGGGCAAGTGCTTCCTCTTTCCTCAAGAAGACATTTGGGTCTGGTGGAGTGCGGTCTCTGTGCAATCCTGCTGTCATCCTCGGGATTCTGGGACCAAAGATCTTCCAGCGACATTTCTCCATGGAGTTCAGGCCATCCGGCCTCCTGAATTGGAGAGGTTCCTGCCAGAAGATGGTTCCAGTAAACTTATGTACCAGACATCCATCTGGGATGATGCGTTGGGCCTGAAATAGGGAGACCGCTGGTGAGATGCCGAATAGCCGTGCCTCTCTGACATGATAAAAGACGATCCTTGGGAACTCGTTTGGTGATGTGGACCGAATTGTACGAGTGGAGGTGGAGACGGCAGATGCTGACGGCAGGGAGGCTGCAGACGGCAGGGAGACAGCAGGCGGCAGGGAGACAGCAGGCGGCAGGGAGGCGGAAGGCGGCAGGGAGGCGGAAGTTCGCAGGGAGGCGGCAGACGGCAGGGACGGCGGCAAGGAGGCGGCAGACTGAAGTCTGCCGGAAGATGGCACCAAGGCGGCAGACTGGAGTCTGCTGGCAGCAGGCACCAAGGCGGCAGAAGGTGGTCTGTCGGCAGACTGCGGGGTGGCAGCAGGCTGTTGTTGTCCCTCCATGATGGAACCTGACCTGGTGGGTTTGCCCGGGTTGAATCCCAAGCGTCCAGCCGACGGAGCTTCATCAGAAAAACAGCCAGATCAACATTGACTCCAAAACACATCGTACAGAAACGCACCTGTCCCCGATGCCCGCTCCAACTGTGAGTCACCTCCTTCTGCCTGAGGTGCTTGTCTCATCCGGGGTGCTGTTATGACAGGTAAGTGAGGATCCTCTCCAAGTTGAACAAAAAGCGAATGGGATGTACCGGAAGGTTGCACCGGATACCCTGTGCTTGATGAGTCTTGGACTACAATAAAAGAACAGCATTCTGAGATGTAGGATTATGACATGTGAGACCTCAATTCCACATACCCTGGAAGGGCCAGCCAAATGGCAGCCTCCGCGAGTTTTCCGAGTGGTTTTCTGACGCGGAGAGGCGGTTCAGTGAGATTTCTGATATTAGAAGTTGGAGACTTACGTTCCGGGGAGGGCGACATGGCTGCAAGAGTGACCGATGGATGTGATAACAAAGGGGTGAAGAGACGAGGCAAAGACAACGCAGCAGGATGAGGCGGGACAACGCGGCAGGGTCACATGATGGTTCCACGGCATCCGCGACGTGATTGCCGTTGAGAATCCGCCACATTCAACACTTCGCTCCGTTCTCTTCTTCTTGTCCACACGTCTCTGCACACTCTATCCCTCA